>CAUYRH010155763.1:0-22721 GCA_963574655.1 Perodicticus potto | reverse complement strand
CTTTTCTTGTTGGGTCTTTTCCTGGTTTGGGGATCAGGGTGATATTTGCTTCATAGAATGTGTTGGGAAGTATTCCTTCTTTTTCAATGTTTTGGAAAAGGTTAAGTAATATAGGTACTAGTTCCTCTTTAAAGGTTTGGTAGAATTCTGATGTGAAGTCATGTGTTCCTGGACTCTTCTTTTTTGGGAGATTTCATATAGTTGATCCTATTTCAGTACTTGATATAGGTCTGTTCAGCATTCCCAATTCTTTCTGATAAAGTCTAGGAAGTTGGCATGCTTCCAAGTATTGGTCAATTTCTTTCAGATTTTCATATTTCTGAGAATAAAGTTTTTTGTAGTATTCATTAAGAATTTTTTGAATTTCTGACATGTCTGTGGTTATTTCACCTTTGTCATTTCTGACTGATGATATTAGGGACTTTAATTTTCTATTTTTGGTTAGGTTGGCCAAAGGTTTATCAATTTTGTTGTATTTTTCAAAAAACCAACTTTGTGAGTTATTGAGCTTTCTAATAATTCTTTTGTTTGTGATTTCATTAAATTCTGCTTTAATTTTAGTTATTTGTTTTCTTCTGCTGGGTTTGGGGTTGGAATGTTCTTCTTTTTTCTGTTGCTTTTATATTATTAACAACTTCTCTTTCCATTCTCTTGAGGAAGGCTTGCAACGCTATAAATTTCCCTCTTAGGACTGCCTTTGCAATATCCCATATGTTCTGATAATTTGTGTCTTCATTATTGTTTTGTTCCAAATATTTGGTGAATTTCTTTCTTAATCTCATCTATGACCTGGCTATCATTCAGCATAAGATTATTTAGTTTCCATGTTTTTGTATGCGTATGCAGATACTTGTTATCAGTGAGTTCAATTTTTATTGTGTGATGATCCAAGAAAATACAAGGAATAATTTCTATACTTTTAAATTTGCTGAGGTTAGCCTTGTGACCTAAGATGTGATCTATGTTGGAGGATGTTCCATGGGCTGATGAGAAGAATGTATATTCAGTTTTGTTAGGATGAAATGTTCTATATATGTCTGTTAAATTCAATTGTTGTATGGGGAAGTTTAGGTCCAAAATTTCTTTGATTAGTTTCTTATTGGAGGACCTATCCAATACTGCCAAAGGGGTGTTAAAATCTCTGACTGTTATGGTGCTAGAAGATATTAAATTGCTCATGTCTGTTAGAGTCTCTCTTATAAACTGAGGAGCATTCTGGTTGGGCACATAAATGTTAATAATTGACATCTCATCATGTTGAGTGTTTCCCTTAACAAATATGAAGTGACCATCCTTGTCTTTCTTTACTTTTATTGTTTTAAAGCCTAGTGTTTCTGCAAATAAAAATTGCCATCCCTGCTTTTTTCTGATTTCCATTTGCCTGGATTACAGATGCCCATCCCTTCACCCTGAGTCTATATTTATTCTTTAAGGTAAGATGAGATTTTTTTTGTATGTAGCAGATATCTGGCCTGTGGTTTTGTATCCAGTCAGCCATCCTGTGCCTCTTAAGAGGACAGTTTAAGCCATTCACATTAATTGAGAGTGTTGATAAGCCAGGTAGTATTTTAGCTGTCAAGTTTTTTGAAAGTCCAGTGAGCATTTTGAGTCTTATCACGACTGTGGAAATTGGGTTTTGGTCAAGAAACTCAGAGTGAGTTTGCTTTGGTGGTAGAGCATTGTGCTGGTCATTATGGAGGATGGGTCTGAGGATATCCTGAAGAGCTGGTTTGGTCATGGCAAATTTCTTCAACGTATGTATGTCATTAAAGTATTTAACTTCTCCATCATAAATGAAGCTCAGTTTAGCTGGATTCAGGATCCTGGTCTGAAAGTTACATTGTTTTAAGAGATTGAAGGTCTAAGACCATCCTCTTCTGGCTTGAAAAGTTTCAGCAGAGAGATTTGCAGGCATTCTAATATTCTTACCCTTGTAGGTTGTGATTTTCTTATGTCTTGTTGCTTATAGGATTTTCTCCTTCATATTAACTTTGGCAAAGTTAATTACAATGTGTCTAGAAGATGCTTTATTTATGGTGAGTCATGCTGGGGTTCTGAAACTGTCTGCTATCTGAATTTCAGTATCTCTGGTCATGCTTGGGAAGTTCTCAATTATCTCTTGGAGTAGAGTATCTGTGCCTTTCGGACCATCCTCTTCTTCAGGAATTCTTATGAGGTGAATGTTTGCTCTTTTGGAGTGGTCCCACAATTCTGTCAGGGAATGATCTGATTTTGCTCTCCACTTCTCTTACTCTTTGAGCATTTGGGAGTGTTCAAAAGCTTTGTCTTCAATGCCTGGCATCCTTTCTTCTGCCTGCTCCATTCTGTTCCTGAGGGATTCTACTGTATTTCTCAGATCTTTGAGGGTTGCAAGTTCTTGCCTCAATGTGTCAAAATTTTTGGTGATTTTTTCTTTGAATTCATTGAATTCTTGAGACAACATTTGAATTGCTCCTTGAATTTCTAATTCCACCTTTACCTCCATTCTGTTAATCTTATTTGCAATCTAAATTTTGAATTCGATTTCTGACATCTCAGCCATTCATTTATGATCTTCTGTTGTTTCTGCCTTTGTCATTCCTTGGGGGAGTTGATCTACTCTGATTATTTATGTTGTCAGAGTTTTTCTTCTGATTTGGCCCCATTATTGTTTTTCACTGTTTGGCTAGAGAAGCTGGCAAGGTGAAATTGAATCGAGGGCTCCTGGAGTTGTAATTAATTAGCCCTTAACCAAAGAACTGGGACTGGTGATTGTAGCTTTTCCCTTAGAGATTTATAAAGGTCCCATTCAGAACTACAACCTGAAACTCCGGGAACCTGCTTGGTGTAGTGGGGCTAGATGGTGCTGATCAGTATTCATCTAGATTCATCTAGTCTCTGTCCAATCCTAGTGAATCCATGGCTTTGGGCTGAAATCTCAGCTGTGGAGATATATAAGCAACTAAGACACACCCCCACCCCCTGTAGGTCACAACTGGAAGGGGAGAATCCCACACTGTCACAACAATACAACCAGGGTACAACCTTGGTGGGGCCCTGGATGATCAGCCCAGGTCAAGAGTTTCAAACCAATTGTTCTGGTCAAAACAAACACTGATCAGATGGGGGGAGTTCAAAAGGTCTTCAGCATCTAGGCAGAGGGGGTCCACTGGCAGCTCAATTCGACCCCAGTGGGAGGGACCCTGGATCCACCACCACTGTCAGTGGCAGTACTGCAGACTGGGGTACTGCTGTGTGCAGGTTTCAGGAGCCAGTAGGGAGCTGGAGGGCTTTGCCATCAGCGCAAGGGTCACAGGAGGCAGGGGGTAACCAGATGTCAGAGCTGCTGACCCACAGCCTCTGGCATAGGAGCCAGGGAGGAAGTCAGAGGGCAGAGTCCCAGCTTAGGGGGCCTCAAGGGTTGCAGGAGCTGGGAGGAGTTGCTGGCCGTGGGCCACGTGTCTCTGGAGCAAGAGAGTTGAGTCACTGGCCATAGGCCACATGGGTCACAGGAACTGGGTGGGAGTCACTGGTCATGGGCTGCAGGCTGCAGGAACACAGTGGGGAGCTGAGCTGCCCACTGTTGGATGCCAAGCTGGGGAGCCAGTGGGCCGTGGGTCCCCAGCTATTATCTTTCCAACACGGGCAAGTCTCTCTCCCCTTGTGACTCCCCGCCTCTATTAAAGTTACAGTTTTAGCACAACTGCCCCACTACTCATGAGGTGCCCTTCCCTACCAAAAATCTGCCAAATGCTTAGGATTTTGTGAGGGGGTAAAATCCAGATTGCCAGGAGAGTGAGGAGGGGTGGATTGGGAGTACAGGAAGGTGGGGGAGAATATTAGATCAACTTTCGGCCCAGGCAAGAGACTGCCTGGGCTTGCAGCAGTATCTCTCCATGGAGGGAGTCTTGGCCCTCAGTTATTCTCTCCCCTATGGTGAAACAAAAGGTCCTCTGTTCTCTCCTCGCCTCAAGCCATCTCCTGGGTGGGGAGGGGGGAAGAGGAAGGATTCCTGTCCTCTTTGGGATGGGTTTTGTACCTGACATTTGTTTCCTGGAGTCCCAGCTTGTCGCAGCAGGGGTGATGCGAAACTATCAATCCTCTCTCTTAGTTCAGCTCCCAGTCTTCTGCTTTATTGGGTTATTTCTGGCCATTATTTCTCCCTCTGGACAGGAGCCTCTGCCAAAAGCTGGCTTCAGTGGGCCATCTTGCCTCCCTTCCTCCTCTTGGGTTTTTATGGAGGCTTCATTACACAGGCATGATTGACAACAGGGTAGAAACAGTATATAATTGGACAGAAAGCTCATAAGCTAAATCCAGCAAGATCTGTCTGTTGAGACATTTATTGGGCTCTTTGTGGAGTTTTCCTTCCTCCAGGTTATAGGGCAGGACCCTCTGTGGAAGAAGGATCTTTTGACCCATAATCAGATTAGAGTCTTACCTTGAGCAGATGAAAGGAGGGTAGGGGGTCAGAGAGAGAGAGAGATTCTAGAGTGCCCTTACATTGTAACAAAAGATTGTAACAAGGCTATGGGAGTTATAAGCAAGGAACCATGGATGAAAAAAATATATATATATATTTAATATCATATATTATAATTCTCAAAATGATACACTCACTTAGTAGATCCTTAAAAGTCTTTAGATATGATTTGAATGCAATATTATACAGAAACCATAACATTTTCCTCCTGAGACACTGTGAAGAAAAATAAAAAGTGATGAGGAAGAGGATTGATTACTTACTTTTTCAAAATAACAACAAAAACACAATTTAAGTACTTAGTCAAATCACTAAATCAACTATCAGGGCACATTAGAAGGTAATAATTTTAATTACACTATGTAAAAAATGGAGAATCCTTTTTATAAGAGTAATAAATGCTCATTGTACAACATTTGGGGAAAAGAAAGAAAAAACTATAGAAAATGAAATAATAATTACTCAAAACTCTAAATTCATAGGTAGTATATTTAACATTGATGATGTATATTTTTAAAAAATATTTTTATTGGTATTTTGTGAATCTAGATAAATGCAGAGAGAGACCAGAGAAGAGGGTTAGGAGAGGGGTCTAACTGGGGGATGTGAATAGAAGTTAATGATGGCAGGATGAAAGCTTAGTTACATGGAGTTGCAGTTGTGCCTTCACTCTTTACTTCTGCCCTGGGATGGGAGGCATGTGCTTATCTTTTACCCAAAGCTGAATGGCAGAAGCTTCCAGAGAAGCATTCAAAATGTGGACACAAGGACCTGGGATCTGGCACATGCTGGCCTGAGGACCTTAATGTGGCTGTGGATTTCTGCATCAAAGTGCAGCTGTATTTGGATTACCAGGGAATTTTAGATGTAGGGAATGCGTCTGGGCTGTTGACACTGTCTCCACCCAGCAGGACTGTTTGAAGGGCTGACACGTGGAGAGGTGGCCATCAGAAGCTCAGGGTTGAGGCTTGGAGGTGTAAAAGACAGGGCCAGGTAGTTAGAGCTGTAGGTTGAGACTCCATGGAACTTCTAATGAACTTATGGAAGCTCCTCAGGGAGACATCTTCCTTACTGGGAAGCTAAT
Source organism: Perodicticus potto (assembly GCA_963574655.1). Taxonomy (NCBI): domain Eukaryota; kingdom Metazoa; phylum Chordata; class Mammalia; order Primates; family Lorisidae; genus Perodicticus; species Perodicticus potto. The sequence continues at coordinate 17,175 of CAUYRH010155763.1, read as the reverse complement.
ACTTTGGGGACCCCAAAGGCAGCCTCATAAAGGATAGAAGTAGAAGAAAAAGGGCCAGAAGGGAGAGAAGAAATAGACCATGTATCTCTCCCTCATTTCAGCCTCCCAAGCGTGAATCAGGACCCTGAATGGCATTTTATTTTATTTTATTTTTTATTATTGGTTTTTGAGACAGAGTCACCCTCTGTTGCCTAGGCTAGAGTGCCATGGCATTAGCCTAGCTCACAGCAACTCAAACTCTTGGGTTCAAGTGATCCTCCTGCCTCCTGAGTAGCTGGGACTATAGGTACCTGTCCCTTTGCCCAGCTAATTTTTCTATTTTTATTAGAGATGGTGTTTCACTCTTGCTCAAGCAGTTCTCCCACCTCTGCCTGCCAAAGTGCTAGGATTATAGGTGTGAGCCACAGTTCCTGGCCCTAAATTGGTATTTTAAATCAGACATTTTAAATAAGGAACATTTTAAGTTCTGGTAGTGAGTGATGTTATATACTACTTTAATTGTTGAATTAAATTATTGGACTGGATATTTTAATTATTAAAATAAGACTATTTTCATGCCTGATGGTGACTAGAGGATATATCTATATACACACATTGAGATGACCTGGAAATGTTAAAAGTCCTGCCCGAAGAAGTCCATTGCCTAGATTTAAAGGAATGGCTGGCAGAAGAAATCTGCTAACATACCCTGGAGTCCATTGTAATCAACAAAGCATGCTTACACAAGTTGATATAATGTAGCTTTACACATTGTGAATCTTGCTTTATTATTACTTAAGATTATAACATGACTGCTTCCCCATACTCAAGAAGAATTTTGTAACTATTTCATGGCTGTATAATGATCCATTCAAAGAATGTGCTTCCCCAGTGACTGGATGTTTGGCTTCTTTCCAATAATTTTCACTTTATATTCAGAGTTATTGCATACACACCCATGTAAACCAACTGGAACAAGTGAAGTTGAGGTCTATTTTTTTTTTTTTTTATAAAGCATTGGATTAAATGAATATTACTGCTCACTAGGGGGAAATAGAACTAAAATTTTGATTTTCAAGAAACTTCACTTCTTTCAAACAAGGGGTTGATTGTCCCAGTTGATTAAACCTCTTCAAAATGATTCCAGCAGGCAGTGGGAAGAGGTTCTGGCCTGCCCAGAGCAGGCAGGGCTCTCAGCTCTCCATTCAGCTTTGCTATAAGATCCCAGAGAAGATATTAGAGATTCTGCAGATTTAACAACGGACAAAAGCCCTGAATTTTTTTTGATTTCAGGCTATATAGTACATACTACCTAGGAAAATCCCTTTCCCCACAGTTATTGGCTATATCCAATATCATCAATCCCCAGGACTAGCATTATTTCACCAGAGCTTTAAAATAAGCCTGGCGAGACAAATTCATCTCCCCATTTAGCAGATGAGGAAATCAAGGCTCAGAGCTTTTCCAAATTTGCTCTTACTGGTGGGTAGCAATGCTAAAGACCAGAAACGAGTTCTTCTCTCTCCTAACTCATATATATTCATGCCTGCATTTGTGCATATATGTGTATATAAATATCTAATCAATACTTTACAATAATCTAAAATGTACACATATAGATGCAAAATCTTGACACTACTTGCAATAATGTAGGGCTGGAGTGGTTTGCTTGTATAATGAAGGCCCCAGAATGTAATGGGGCCTGATTTCACCAGTGTGGTGTATGTTCTACAATTCTCCAAATTCTTGAAGTTTAAGCCAGAGCCCAGAATTCAGCAATTAAGAAAACCCAGCAAAGTATGTCCTCAGAGGGGGAGCAAGCTCTATTCAAAGTGCTTTGTAGAATATACAGCATTTCCTTCCCTTGATGAATACAGTGATCTAATCGTTCCATTATTCAAACATGGGGTGAATAATAATCAGGCACTGGCTGGAACTATTAAGGAGGAAAACATACTTGGAGGGTTTTATACATCTTTACATTTAAACTCATTTGACCTCTTCTCTTGGAGAAAACATTCCCAGGACTTTCAAGCTGCATGCTGTTTTGTTTCTGTTCAGGTCAGAGTTGCTGAGAAATCCTAGCTGTCTCCAATGTAAGAGGCAATGGGTTACAGCATCATCAAAGGTAGACAAGAGGAGTAACTGTAGAGCTATTGCCTTCCTCCTGTGGGGACAAATGCTGGATTCCACCTTGTAATGTGTTCCTTGTGTAGCTGCATCTGATTTCACTGGTGGGTGTAACCAGAGACCTTTGCCCTCACATTCATTGCAAGCTGCTGTGAACAACAAAGGCCCCTCAACGACTGTCAAGGAGTTCTTCTGGAATGAGCGTAATATAAAACCCATCACAGAATTTTATTAGAACCAGGAAAGGTGACAGAACTGTTGGTCATGACTCCAAAGAAGCTGCAGAAAACCCACACACTTTGAGAACTGGAGGAAAGCTATTGTTCCAGCCAGAGGCTCACACTGGTTTTGTTGTTGTTTTTTCCCTCTTTGAGGGCAGAAGTAGCAATGTTATTGACTTTGGGCCACTTAATTTGCTTTTTTTTTTTCCTTTTAGGCTTTTCTGGAAAATTGTATAATAAATGTGTCTAAGAAAAGAGAATATCTTCTGTAAACTTAAATTTGACACACTCTGAATATAACTCAAGAGGTTTTTGGGCGCTTGGTAAAATTCAGCCTTAGCTTAGCTGGTTTCCTTCTTGGTAATATCCACTTTTTTTTTTTAAAGGGAGAAAACAGTCTCTTAAGAATTAATGCTAAAATCTTCAGATTGAGTATCACAAATCTAGCTTTTATCAATTATTGGGATGTAACCCCAGGAAAAGTCTTAACTTCTCTGAGCCTCACTGTGTTCTGGGATAGCAATCCGGTGACTTGGTGACAATCTCACCACTTGTATTTCACAGATAAGAAAATAAATGTTACTGAGAAAAATTCCGTGATGTTACTGAGAGAAATTCCATATTTTGCATAAATAGTAAAGTGAGGATGTGTGGAGCTGGACTCTGACGCCTCCTCACCAAGACTCAGTGACTTGGCTCCGTCTACCCCAGAGTGTTTTCTTCCCTGGAAAATATTCTCTCTCATCCCTATCCATAGTCAGTCATCTATTCTTCTTTCTTCAGCCATGGACTTTGTCAAAGTTTGGAACACCATGTAAACACAAACCTTTTCTTAGTATAAAGACAACCTGGTTTAGGTCTGTACCCAAATATATTTTTAACCACCTCTCCTGTATTCCTGATCTGATCTGGCCTCACATGTGCAATGTGAACCATTGGAAGGAGGAATTTTTTGATGTTTAGAATATGAAAGCACTCATATTAATGTTTCCAGAAACACATTACTTTCTCGCTTACCCCAAAATATACCAATGGAGGATATGTAAGTTTTTTTTATGACAACATGGATGATGCTGTGATACAGTTTCTATATTATGTGGATGTCAAATCAGCTAGATTTTGAACTCAAGGAAGTCATATAATGAGTTTTCTAACTTTGTAAGTGAATTTCACTGGGTACATGAACTGATTACGGGACTCTTTTCCCAGACCCAACCAAATAGAAATTCATGTGGGATACATAAAGCCACCTCACAGACTTACACTCACACTGTTAAAAGCATATATTGTATTTAATGAACTCTTCCTCCATGTAAGCCAATGTACTAGGCAGAGAACCGTACACATGAGGTCTCTGTCCTCATGAACATTTCTGGCTAGTTGCATAGACATAATTATACTAGTAAGTGTGAAAATACTGAGTTTAATGAAGGAGAAAAGGAGGTGTTTTGTGTCATGTTTTCAATTAGTGTGGGCAGAGTTTGCTAGGAAGGCTTTCTGGAGAGTGTTGTAACATTCAAGCTGAAATGTGAAAAATGGTCAGGAATTAATTATATTAACTGGGGTGGGGAGAAATTCATTCTAAGCAGAAGGAATCAACACATGAAAACCTCAAAGACGGGACAATCCACGGCACCTCTATGAAGCCAACAAGAGTTCAGCATGGGCAGAAAGCTAGTGTTGAGTAATGCGGTAGGTTGTGAAGGGATGCTGAAATGATGGGTCAAGAATTTGGTCACACCAAAGGCCAGTGGAAGGCATTAATGCATTTTGAACTTTGAACTAACAAAAGCAGATTTTAAATTTTGAAGAGGAATATTTACACTTCCACATGAAGCATGAACTTGAATGCAAGGATGGATTTGAAAAGCTTAATAAGGACGTAAGTATAATAGAACCACATATGCTGGTGGTTTTAACTAAGATAAAGAGTGTATGACAAAAGAGGACAGAGAATGGATGCGAAAAGTATTTAGGGAGCATAATCTATCAGCTATTGCTGATTTGTTCCATGTGGGGGAATAAAAAAAAGTATTTCAAAGTTAAGTTGAGGTTTTTAATTTTAATCACTGTTGGATGGTAGTAAGATTTATCAATATGGGAAACTCAGGGGAAAGTGCACGTTTTGGGTGGGATGGCCATAACTATACCACCTGACATATACTGAGCATTTACTATAAACCAGCAGTTCTCAACCTGTGGGTTGTGACCCATAGGAACTGTATTAAAGGGTCATGGCATTAGAAAGATTGAGAACCACTGCTATAGACCAATGACTGCTACTATTCTAAGCAGCCCTGACTAATTTTCTAGTGACTCTGAAGTAGAAACAGTTGTGAATAGTTTATATACTCCCCCATACTCATATAGTTAGGTACCTGAAAAGACTGGAATTTCAGCATAGGTGTTCTAATCCCAGAGGCCTTACATTTACTTATTACTCTATTTGAGGGTTTATATAAAAATGCTCAATAGAAAGTGAAATATATAGGTCTAGAGCCCAGAAGCAAAATGTAAACAAGAAACATACAATGGGGTGTCACTGTCACTATTCATCATAGTAGCCTATAAAATCTCATGGTTTAACACAATCACTGATTGCTTCTTGCTCACACAAAGCCCAGTGTGAATGTTCCTTTCTGGTGGTTCTTCTAGGCTCCTCTCTGTGTGTTGACTCGGGGATCTCAGCTTCTTCCAACTTGAAGGTAGTTTCCCCATTCAGTGGGACCTTTTTGGAGTCCTCTACTGGTTCCTCTGCCTTCAGCTGGCTGATGGGCTGTGGGGAAGACAATGGAAGATTTCTCAGGGTGATTTTAGGGGCCATGACTACATTAGTAGTATATATTATTTCCACCCAAATTACAGTGGCCAGAACAATTCATGTGGCCCCACATCATCACTTAAATTTAGCTCTGAGCTCAAGAGGTAAATAAAGGGTGTTCACATACAGGTGGAATTGAAGCCATGGGAGTGAATGCACTCACCTGGTTAACTGATTATAATTAGAAAGATGGCCTAAGTCAATATTTGACAAGATTGTCAGCATAATGATGATGATTAATAACAGCTGAAACTTTTAGCGCACTTACCGTGCTCCAGGTGCATTTACATATATTAATACCTGTACTTTTTACAAAAGCCCTTTGAGATACTGCTATTATTATACCTTTTTATATAGATAAGGAAACAAAGTTACAGAGATAGTAAATAACTCTCCCGAGGTCACATGCTAAGTGGCAGAATAAGAATTTGAATGCTAGTCTGATACCAGAGTTGTGAGTTTAATCTATGTCATATGCTACATAATTGCTAACTTCAAATACTTGAAAAATGTCACATTAATATGTAAGTATCTTTGCTAGGGGCTCCTAAGGGATAGGGCTATAACTAAAAAATGGAATTTAAATGATGGTAGTGCTCAGCCCAGAAAAGGTAGCTCTAATAGAGCTGTCTGAAAAGGAGACAATTGCATCCCAAGACAGTGAGATCCTCATCAGCGGAGGTACTCAAGCATGAGACCAACAAACCTTTGGTAAGAGGATGTCACAAAGAGGATTCAAGTGTCACATGAGTGCTTGGGAAAGAGAACATTTACATTTATTTGCCAATTTCTCCCAGTGAATGTGTAACAGTTGTGCCAGTCTGATTTCTGAATTAGCAACTTAAAGTAGTAAGTTCCAATTCCTATAACTTCTAAGTACCGGGCCTGAAACTAGGTGGAGAAAGGAAAAAAAAAAGTATACAAGAAGAATAAGCCTATGTTCTTGAAAATCTAATAATTTAGAGATAGAAGTCATATGCTTACGTGTCATTCCTGCAAATTACCAGAGAGCCACCTACTTGGAATCTAATCTGGAAAGGATTGAGAGGTGATTTATAGAAGGCAGAGGAGCTCAAGGTTGGCTCAGGTGTGTTGATTCTCCAAAGCCCTCTTTCCCTTCCTCTAGCAACATGGTTCTCCAACTTTAACATGCATCTGAATCACCTGGAGGGCTTGGCAAGCCAACTTTCTTACTCAGTAGTTTTGGGTTAGGGAATGCAGATTTGCATTTTTAACAAGTTCGCAGGTGATGGTGACTCTGCTGGTCACACATTGAGTATCATTACTCTAACATAAGACTTAACTCTCAACAGTATCTTTCTCTGTTGTTTATGTGCTTGGCTTCTCTTTCTAAACTGGAATAAGGACCACCTTGTTTGTCCTTGTATACTTAGGGTCTAACTTACTGTTCCTCAAAATATTTGTGTTCAGTAAATAATTTGAAAGAAATATGTGGTTTCTAGAAGCACAAAGAGAGAAGGAAACTATGGAAATCTTTCAGAGAAAGAATCTTATGTTGTCTCCTCCCACGTTTGGAAACATGATTCATGCAAGGAGATGTCTAGGCTGAAAAGCAAACTTGTGCACATACAAAGGTGTATATAGATACCCCTTTTGTAATTATGTACATAGGGATAGAGTCCTCAAATGAGCATCAGAATATTTCCTTCTTACTTTTCTTTCTCATCATTTTCCTTCCTCTTTAGACTATCACAAACACTCCAGGAAGGAAAATGTTCTTTCTTGTGCAGTGAATGTAATTTGCCTCTTCCTGGAGTCCATTCCCTTTGGACTGGCTTTGGCTGAACTTTGCAGTTTTCACTGAAGGGGGAACCCTTTCCCACTGTTCTCTGGGAGAGCAGCCCCTTTGAAGTCACAGCTGGCTTGACTAAACTCATTTCCTCCATCCACAATGTGTGTCTGATGTAGTGTTGGCTGAGGCTCCCTCTTGCCGGCTCCCGCTGTTGAACCAGACCCAAGTGCAATGTTTAATGTGAGTGTTTGGCTTGGCTTAAATTTGGCCAAATCATCTGTACTTTGTTTCATTTGAAAGACCTACTTTTTTTCTTCTCTCTCTCTCTCTCTCAACTAGTTCATTCCAGATGTTTTTGATTTGTCCTTTTGTGGTCAACTCCACCCAGTTCCTAAATCAGTAAATCATTTTCATGCTTCTTCCAAAATCTAAGGAAAGAAAATCCTCAATTAGAGAGAAACTGATTATAGGTTTCATAGAGCTTACACTTAGGGACGGCTGCTCCCCTCAGTATCTACCTTTGAAAGGGGAAATGTCTTATGACTGAGAATACCTAGATTATCCTTCACTGTCTTTTCAACTTCTTAACATTTGTAATAGGGGATTAGACATAAAGTTGATTTGCCAGTATTATAAATATCCAAGCTCATCCTCTGCTTCAGGTTTGACATAATTGCTATTTTGTTTCAAGTCATTCTGTAAATAAGATACAAATGTAGATTCCCATTCTACAGACTCACATGTGGCCATGGAAAGACAGACTACCATGTAATATGCACACACTTCCCCTTTCTATTGTCGTCTTTTGTCCTTCTTAGCATTGTAGCGGTGATGATGAGGGCGAGGATAGAAAAGATCCAAGATGGAGAAAATGTTTGCTTCACTGTCATTGTAAAGAGTAAACAACTCCTCCTTTGTGGATGTCATCAATCTGATGGGCTAATGAGGGAATTTACATAGAAAAATCAGTGTAATCCCCGAATCTGGGAAAAGAGTTTTGGATATTTTGAGCAGGGAGATGAGTGATTGCAGATAATTGACTGTATGATAAGTTAGAAAAAAATGGACAAGAAAATCTAAGAAATCTTGCTCTCATGAATGTAATTTTTCTCTGGTACCTTTTCAAGTGACATTAGTTAAGACTTATATTCCTTTCCGAGACTATTTTTGGAGAGGATATGTGTTTTCTTTTGGATCTGCTATTAAGATGAGACATACTGTTCAGATTACACCTATGAGACTTTGTGCTACCTAATTTATCTCATACTGCTGTGTTATTATCTGATACCAGTATACAGCAGAAATCAAACAGTGTTTAAAACTATACAGATGTTCTTTTTTTTTTTTTTTATTTTGGGTGGGAGGAACAAGAGTTCTAGTTACTCATAGAGTATTTATGAGTAAATATTTACTCATGCATTTAATTAGGTTAGTTACATAACTTTCCTGAAGCATTTTTAAAAAATAACTATATTGATGTCCAAATTCCAGGGCCATCTAAAGAAATTAAATGAGATCATATAAGGTACCTGTCACTGGTAAGATATATAACTGGTATGTTGAACAACCATGACTAATGTAATGTAATCAACACACAGCTTCATCTTCAACTTTAACTTTATTATTTAGTCACTGTGAGTAGTTACCCAGAATACTGGTTGAAAGTTTTGGCAGATTGCCTCATTTTCTGGACATTCTTAGACAATAGAAAATTATCCAATCACTTTGTGTATCAAACACAGATGAGCTGGAAATGTCTAGTGAATGTCAAAGTCAACATTATAATCTACAAATTAATATTTTAGTCTTCATTCAATGATAACCCCCGCCCCCAATCTTTTCACTACATTGGGTAACCCGAGTAGGCCAGTCCATGTTTGGGAGAGTGGGGAGTATGATTAGCCTGCCTTTCCTCTCTCCCTTCTTATTTCCCTCCTTCCCTTTCCCCCATTCCCCTCTCTCCCTCCTTTCTCTACTACATGCTCACCTATTTAAGCTTAAATGGACAACCTATTCTGGATTCAATGCAGGGAGCAATGCAAATGGATGTGAGCAATTTCTTATTTGATGAATAATTGTGAGCTTGCTTTTGTTATTTGAGACAGGCTATTGCGTTCAGCTATTCCTTTCTCTGATGTGAATATTTCTGCAGATTCTTTGGAGGCTCCCTCACAGAATCTCTGCATGCCCTGGACATGGGTGGTACCTTCACTTTTGATCAGCGTGGTCCTGATACACATGAAACTCATCTTTCAGGCAGTGCAATTAATCTGTATTCTATGGATCCTTTTGCCATATGGCAGAAGCCCGCTTTGTCAGGATTTGCATTTAAATTGGCTGATGTTTCAAATGGGATTTCCTTTCTGAAGACTGCAATTCACGCATAGGGGACAGCAAAACTTCTCTAGCCCCTTAAATGTATATTCTTTGGTCCTCTGTACTCACTAGGCATAAGTGAGTATGCATGACCCCAAATCCTGGAGGCTCCAGATCATTCATTCTTTTCCGCCAGAGAAACTCTTTTGGCTTAGGGTAAATTGGGAGTGGGAGTGTGTGAGGGAGGGTGACATCACAGCACAGATTTTTCTAAATAAATATTTTTATTTAAATATTTCAATCTCTATTCTTTAAACATCCTTTTACCAATTTTTGTGGTGTTTACGTCTATAAAACTTTCACCTTACTTCGAAACTTCTGCAGGTGGTAGACTACCGCCCCTTGGAGTTTCTCATATATTTTATCTTGCTGCTTCAATTAAATCTTCCAAGTTTACATATTGTTATAGTCAACTGTTACCATTTTCCAATTTTACTACCAGCAAATGAAGTGTAAATTTCTTGAAAACTCCAATGGTAATAATTTTTGTTCAGTCCTTGACATACCTGATATGGCAATAATCACAAAACAGAAATATAAGAAAATAATTTTAATTAAGTTGAACTTCTCAGGTTTGTCCTAATTCACATGTGCATAGACACGTGGTATGGTTGAATGCTCTATAATTACATGCTAAATGAGAGAAAATGAGTTATCCTGAGCTCTGACTGCTAATTGGCTCTGTGACATCAGGTGAGCCATCAGTGCAAAAGGCAATTTCTTCTTTATTGAAGCGAGATTTTGTTGATATCTTCTTTAAGCCCCCATTAGTTTTAAAAGCCCAACAACTTTATCATTTTACGTATGAATTTTTCTCATGATAACAGTTTTACATATGTGCCTTTTCTGGTCCAGTAGATGGCAAGGGGAATGTTGGTAGAGGCCAGGCTAGCTGTGCGTCTATACACACAGACATAGTCAATAAAATTGATTCACACCCCAACTTCCATAAAGAACTCAAGTGTCTGGATAAGAAAGTCTAAGATTGATCAAAGACAATGCTAAGGATGCTATTGTTGGGTAACTGTTCTGCCTGTTGAAGTTTTAAGTGATTAAGAACTGGTAAAAGCTTTGTGCAGTGGTAGTATCATAGCCAAGGAGGTTTGTCCAAGTTGTGATTATTGCTAATCAAAAACTTTCCCAATAACCCACCATGATGACTTGAAATACAGTCAGCATTGGCAATTTTGACAGGAGAGCCATCCATAAAAGCTGAAATGAAGGAATGGCCACTTTACCGGTGAGGTTTAGGTGAACATTCCCTGGAGAGAGAAATTTAGCTGAGGCTTAGAAAATGATTAAGCATTTATGAGACAGAACAGGGAGGAAGACAGATGACCTTAGCCAAAGGGAGGAGGAAGTATTGATTTACTTTAGGATTGGCAATAATTGAGAAAATGACAGAGAATCAGAGATACAAATACCAGCCTTAGCAACATATAACAACAATGGAAATGCACTTACCTGTGTGGCAGTAATTCTCTTCTGAGACACATGCCCTAGAGAAAGTCTTGTTTATGTGTTTATGAAAACATGTCACAGAATATTCATGGCCTTTTCTCTTAGTGAAAAATGGGAGACCGCCTAAATGTATGTAGTAGATCGATCTATGGGAATACTACAATCTGTTAAGATTGATTAACTAGCAGTACATCTATCAACATGAGTAAACCCTGACAACATGATATTAAGTACAGTAAAAGAACTTTTTATAAGAATATGATAATACAGCAATATTCATATATAAAAATTATACATATGCAAAACAAAACTTGACATTGTAAAGGCATACATTAGTATAAAAGTGAAAATAATCACGGAATGATCAACACAAAGTTCAGTGGTACTTCTTTTTGAAATAGGAAGTATATGAGAGAACAATGTGAGCAAGAAAGTATGTACAAAAGTTGTCAATTATATTGATAGTATTTTAGCACTTAAGCCAAGTGGTGAGAGATACTTTTCTTTATGGTAATCTACTATTATTTGAGCTTGTCAGATGTCAGAAATGTATGTGCCATATGCATACATGCACATACTCTTTTCTTTTTGCTGGTAAATGTACATTGGGACATATGACTTAGATTCAGGACCAGCATGGGCTGTCCATGCTTCCTCCCAAAGTAGCTTCACTCCCATCACAGGACAGAGAATCCCTACATTAATGGCCTTGTCATAGGGAAGCAAGAACAGAAAAAAGGAAATGATCCAGGGCTCTGGTAGTGAGTTACAGAAGTTAATTAAGTTATTGTCCTGATCTATTAAGGAGATAAATATTTTCTGAGCAGAGGCATGAGTGAGAGGTAGGGAGAAGCCCAGAAGCTTTTCCTCAATATTTCTTTTTTAAAAAGCCTTTGTTAAAAAAAAATTCTTTGTTAAATCATAACTGTGTACATTAATGCATTTATGGACACAAGGTACTGATTTGATATGCAATGTGGAATGTTTACATCAAACTGATTAACATAACTGTCTCCTTGCTTACTTATTTGTTGTGCCAAAAACATTCATACTCTATTCTTAATAGTATAGAAATGTATCATTGCATTATGCACATTAGGTTGGATACTCCCTCAAACCCTTCCTCCTCTTGGCTTCCCACCTCCCTTCCATTCTCTTTCTTCTTCCCTTCATCTTTCTGGACTATAGTTGTGTTTTACCATTCCTATGAATATGTAGGTGATTTTATATTGATTTAATAGCAGTTTTGAATACATTGGATACTTTTTTTCCCCATTCTTGACATACTTTATTAAGAAGACTATGTTCCAGCTCCATCCAGGTAAACATAATAGATGTGAAGTCTCCATCTTTTTTATGGCTGCATAGTATTACATGATGTACATATATCACAATTTGTTAATCCATTTATGGGTTGATGGGCACTTGGGTTACTTCCATTACTTGGCAATTATGAATTAGGCTACAATAAACATTCTGGTGCAAATGTCTTTGTTGTAAAATGATTTTTGATCATCTGGGTAAGTATCTAGTAGGGGGATTACAGGATCATATGGTAGGTCCACTTTTAGTTCTTTGAGTATTCTCCAAACTTCTTTCCAAAAAGGCCACATTAGCTTGCATTCCCACCAGTAGTGTAGAAGTGTTACCTTCTCTCCACATATTTTACTGGTATCTGATCAAACTAAAAAGCTCCTGCAGAGTCAAGAGCACAGTAAATAAGGCAAACAGACAGCCTTCAGAATGGGAAAAGATATTTGCAGGTTATGCTTCTGACAAAGGTTTGATAACTAGAATCCACAGAGAGCTCAAACTAATCAATAAGAAAAAAAAACCCATTTCTATGTGGGCAAGATACTTGAATAGAAACTTGTCTGAAGAAGACAGGCACATGGCTCAATATTTCTAAGAGGGCAGAAGTTCCCGGCATATGGTTAATACTTTCTTGTTTTAATAACCTGAGTCTTCAATTTCTATTTATTAATTTATTATAAAATAAGTTTTATCATCATAAAAATGCATCTAAGTTATCCACAGCTATTCTACTTCGTAAATTATGGCTTTGGTTAATATATTCAGATTTCTAAAGAGTTCCACAATTCCTTATTTGGAAAGATAAAGGCAGCAAATACCTTTTGAATGCCCATCACAAGTAGCCGTTTGCAACCTTGGGAAAGATTGAAGCTTCACTCTGACTGCTTCCCTGAAGAAACATCCCTACTTGAAAATAGCATGTGAGACAATGGAACCTGATTAAATGACCTGAAGTCTTTCTGGGTAACTAGCACACCACAACTTACTTGAGAAAGACTGACAGAGAACCAGAACAAGCAACAACAACAGTTCATTCAGGCAGTGATTTTGTTTAAAACTTTCCATACACACTATACTTTCCCCCAAATTCTGATACCTGTAGATCACATTGGGAAGCCCTACATGAATAAATGGACATTATGGCTGGTGAGTAGAGTTGGGTGAAGAGAAGGGAGCTGAAAAATTATTTTCATATTGTAGTTCTACTAAGTTTCAAGGTTTGGAGGAGAAAGCTAGTAAAGAATTAGTAACAAAAGAATTATTATTATTTTTTATCTGTTATTTGAATTCCCTCCTATATTTGAATATGTTATTAGTCTCTTCTGAGGTGGGGTAGTTTGAAAATATTTTCTCCCATTCAACAAATTGTCTTTTCACTCTGTTGATTGTTTCTTTTGCTGTTCAATCAAGTCCCATTTGCCTGTTCTTATTTTTGTTGTCTTTGCTTTTGAGGTCTCAGTCATAAATTTTAGGCTAGGCCAATGTCCAGGAGAGTTTTCTCAAGTTTTTCTTCTAGTATTTTTACAATTTCAGGTCTTATGTTTAGTACTCAAACCACGTTGAAGTTGATTTCAGTATATTGTAAGAAATAGGGGGTTCTATTAAAAAGTGGGCAAAGGGACATGAACAGACATTCCTCAAAAGAAGATAGACAGTCAACAGGAATGTGAAAATTTTTTAATATCAGAGAAAGGAAAATGAAAACTCAATGAGATATGATCCTACTCTAGTCAGATAGCTATTATCAAAATAGCATCTGCTACTTCTACAAAGTAGCATCTGCTACTTCTTGGTTTTTTGATAATAGCTACCTGACTAGAGTAGGATCATATCAGTTATCAAGATCATCCATGATGATCAGTTATAAAGATTATCCATGATGAGGATGTGGAGAAAATGGAATTTGTATATGCAGTTGGTAGGAATGTAAACTATTAGAGCCAATATGGAAGAGTGTATGAATATATATCAAAACACCAAAAACAGAACTACTGTGATTCAGCAATCCCACTAGTGGGTATTTACCCAAAGGAAAATAAATAAGTATATCAAAGAAATATCTGCACTTTTATGTTTAGTGTAGCACTATTCACAATAGCAAAGTCATGGATCAACCTAAATGTCCATTAGTGAAAGGATAAAGAAAATGGTATGTAAATATACACAATGGAACATTATTCATTCATAAATATGAATGAAATCTTGTCTTTTGTAGCACTATGGATGAAACTGGAGGTCATTATCCCAAGCAAAATAAGGCAGGAACACAAAAACAAATATCACATGTTCTCACTTACATGTGGAAGCTAAAAATTCTAATCACAAGGTTGAAGGTAGTGGTACGATAAGAGATACTAGGAAGAGTTAGTGTGGGAAGTGTGGGAAAGGGTACGAAGATATGAGGTTCCCAAACTCATCCTGGAAAAAGTGCTACATACCTCATTGGTAAATATCCCTACGGTCACTTCTTTTTCTTTTTTATTAGATCATAGCTGTGTAAATTATTGCATTTATGGGGTACAATGTGCTGATTTTATATACAATTTGGAATGTTTACATCAAGCTGGTTAATGTATCATTTACCTCACTTATTTAATTGTTGTGTTTAGACATTTATACTCTACTATTAATATATTTGACATGTACACTTGCAATAGGGGTGAGGGGAGGGGAGAGTGTGAATGGGTGGAAGGAGGGTAATCAGTGAGACCTTGCTATGTTCACTTTTGAAGTACCCCTCTTGGGAAGCTATGCACTGATGCCAGCATCTAGTCCACCCTTCAAAGAAGGCTCCAATTAGGGTTCCCAACCAAACAGTTCTGTAACACTGAGGGGGAAAGTTGCTAGGTGTCTCTAAATCATACTTCACAATGCTGATCTTAAAGGTGTTCAAAGAGAAAAGTAAGGAGATAATGGATGATTCAAAACTGAACTTCAGTCTCCTTGTAGTGACAGAGAATTCTAGACACATGTGCCCGCAGAGAACTTTCTCAGGGTGTTTCTGTATTTATGCTGCTGGTCTTGACTAGGAGCCACGGGGAAAGTCATTACAATATTTCTGAAATGCTTATTCAGTTTTACTTCTAGTAGTGGGTGGACTTGGGTTATTCCTCTGAACACATCTGCCCTGGATTTGAATGTATAATGAAATTGATTCTTTGTTAAAATGTTTTTGTTGTGTTTAAATTTTTATTTCTAAATATTTTATTGTGGTCAGGATACACATTTTCCTAAGAAGAACTTCCTTACGAAAAAGAAATGTGGATAAACCCCTAGTGGGTGGCTGCTAAGAGAAAGAGCAGTAGACTAGAACACTACTGTCTACATAATTCTGGCAATTTCCAGATGTTGGAAGGGGTCAATTATCATTTGAACAAAATATTTATAGCTATATAGATACATCACATCTTTTTAATTTTAATTTTAAATTATTATGGGTACATAATAGTTATATATCTTGATGGGCTACATGCAGTGTTTTGACACAGGCCTACAGTGTGAATTAATCAAATCAGGGTAATTGGAGTATCTATTACCTCAAGCAGTTATCATTTATTTGTGTTGGGAACATCTCTATTCTACTCTTTTAGTTATTTTAAAATATACTATAACTTATTGTTGATTATCGTCACTTGGTTGTGCTATCAAATGTTGTTCATTTTTTCTATGTAACTATGTTTTTATATTCATTAACCATCCTCACTTTATCCCACCTTCCCTGCCTCTGGTAACCATCACTGTACTCTCAGTGTCCATAAGATCAATTGTTTTTAATATTTAGCTCCCATATGTGAGTGAGAACATGTGAGATTTGCCTTTCTGTGCTTGGCTATTTAAATTAGCATCTTTTTTATTTCCATCCATACTGTTGGAAATGGGAGGATTTCATTCTTTTTTGGCTATACAATATTCTACTGTGTACATGTGCCATAGTTTCTTTATTCATGCATTCATTAATAGTCACTTAGGTTCATTCCAAATCATGGCTATTGTAAATAGTGCTGCAATAAACATGGAAGTGAAGGTATCTTTTCAATATATTGAATTCCCTTCCCTTGGTTATATACTCAGCAGAGGAGGTGCTAGGTTATGTGGTAGCTACAATTTTAGTTTTTTGAAGAACCTCCATATGGTTATCCATAGTGGTTTCATAAATTGACAATCCACCAACAGTGCATTTTGTTTAAAAAACCAAAGTTTTGTTTTATTGATCTCTTATAATTTTTAAAGTTATCTTCATTTATTCGCTAACATTTATTGTTTCTTTTTTCAACTAATTTGGGGTTTGGTTTGCTCTTGTCTTTCTAGTTCATCTCATTAGCTTGTTCATTTGAAGCTTTTCTATTTTTTTGATATAGGCACTTATTGATATAAGTTTTCCTCTTATTCCTGCTTTTGCTATATCCCATAGGGTTTGATATGTTGAGGTTTGATTTTTATTTGTTTGAAGTAATTTTTAAATTTTCTTATTAATTTCTTCATTAAGAAGTTCTTATTGGTCATTCAGGAATATATTAATTTCCATGTGCTGTATATTTCCTAGTGTTTCTGTTGTTATTAATGTCTAGTTTTATCCCATTGTGGTCAGAAAAAATACTTGATATGATTTCAACATTTTTGAAATTTTTAAGACTTATTTTGTGGCCTAACATATGGCTAATCCTTGAACAGATAGAGAAGAAGGTCTACTATTCAACTGTTGGATGAAAAATTCTACAAATATGCTACAGCACTCAGCAAAAAACCCATCTTTACTAAGATTCCTATATACCCCAAATCATCAGATAACAATATCCAAGAATAAAGAACACAAAAGGTAACAAAAACTGTCATAAAAATCCTTGTCTGCATCAATGCAGCAAAGCATGTACACACCTTTCTAAACTAAGAATGTCCTGCTTGGAGATAAACAACAATGAAGATAAACCACAAACGTGCTGGGTTGTCTGTTCTGTTTGCCTACTTCCCTATATGATTTTTTCTTTTTTAATAATTTTATTAAATCATAATTGTGTACATTGGTGCAATCATAGGGCAGAATGTGCTTCATATACAATCAGAAACATTTTGATCGTACTGTGAGAGATAGCCCTCATAGCATTTTCTTAATCACTATATAA
>CAUYRH010155761.1:0-28181 GCA_963574655.1 Perodicticus potto | reverse complement strand
TTCTTGAGATACTTTGCTAAGAAGAATATGTTCCAGCTCCATCCATGTAAACATGAAAGAGGTAAAGTCTCCATCTTTCTTTAAGGCTGCGTAATATTCCATGGTATACATGTACCACAATTTATTAATCCATTTGTGGATCAATGGGCACTTAGGTTTCTTCCATGACTTAGCAATTATGAACTGGGCTGCAATGAACATTCTGGTACAGATGTCTTTGTTATAATGTGATTTTTGGTCTTCTGGGTATATACCTAGTAAATGAATTATAGGATCAAATGGTAGGTCAATTTTTAGATCTCTAAGTACTCTTCAAACATCCTTCCAAAAGGAACGTATTAGTGTGCATTCCCACCAGCAGTGTAGAAGTGTTCCCTTTTCTCCACATCCACGCCAACATCTCTGGTTTTGGATTAAGTTTCAAATCTTATTGAAAACCAGTCAGAACTACAATCAGAATTCAATAATATTTGCAGTCTCTCTTCTCTCTGCACGTTCTCGTCAGACTGAGAACCTGACTTTGAGAGAATAAAGAGAACTTTGTGAGCTGCACTCAAAATGAGGTGTACTGACCTGTACCAAAAAATATTCTGGATTTCTGAGTAAGAAGAATATCATGCAGTATCATAGGAAAGCAATGAACACTTTGCTGTAGTTTTTGTTTCAAAATATTAATTAAGGGGATACAAGTGTTTTTGTTACAGGGATATGTTGCATAATGCTGAAGTCAAGGTTTTTGGTGTGCCTATCACTAGAATAGTGTTTGTCGTGCCCAGTAGGTAAGTTTTTATCCCTCACCCACTCTCCTGCCCTTTCCCGCACTTGGTTTTTCATGTCCTTTATACTGCCTCGTTCCTTTCGGTATCCATCTATTAGCTGCCACTTATAGTGAGAACATAATGGTGTTTGGTTTTCCATTTCTAACATATTTCCCTTAGGATGAGGGTC
This sequence comes from Perodicticus potto, assembly GCA_963574655.1. Taxonomy (NCBI): domain Eukaryota; kingdom Metazoa; phylum Chordata; class Mammalia; order Primates; family Lorisidae; genus Perodicticus; species Perodicticus potto. The sequence goes on along the minus strand of CAUYRH010155761.1, from coordinate 27,233 downwards.
TCCAGCTCCCTCCACAATGCTGCAAATGACATTATTTCATTCCTCTTTATGGCTGAGTATACATATACCCATTTTATTTAACCACTCATGTATTGAAGTGTGCTTACATTGATTTCATATTTTTGCAATGATGAAGTGTGCTGCAATAAACATTCATGTGCAGGTGTCTTTTGGATAATAAGACTTCATTTCCTTTGGGTATATAAGCTTCAGTGGGATTGCTTAATCAAATAGTATGTCTACATTTCTTTCTTTGAGGAATCTCTATACTGTTTTCCACAGAATTTGTACAAACTTGCAGTCCCATCCACAGTATATATACATTCCTTTCTTTCTGCATCCACACCAGCATCTATTGAGTTTTGGCTTTTTATCATGTCTATTCTGATAGGAGTAAGGTAGTATCTTATTGCAGTTTGATCTCTTTTTTTTTTTTTTTTCTCACAGCATCCTCAAACTCTTGGGCTCTAGCAATTCTCTTGCCTCAGCCTCCCAAGTAGCTGGGACTACAAGCGCCCACCACAATACCCGGCTCTTTTCTGGTTGTAATTGTCTTTGTTGTTTGGCAGGCTCAGATTGGATTCGAACCTGCCAGCTCCAGTGTATGTGGTTGGCACCCTAGCCACTGAGCTACAGGCACCAAGCCTCTCATTGCAGTTTTAATTCTCATTTCCCTGATGATTAATGATGTTGAGCACTTTTATATATGTTTTTGATCATTTGTCTGTCTTCTTTCAAAAAACTTTGTAATGGGGTTCTTTTTTTTTTCTTGCAGATTTATTTGAGTTCTTTGCAGATTCTGGGTGTTAGCCCTTTGTCAGATGTATAGTTTGCAAATATTTTCTCCCATAGTGTATGTTATCTACTAAATCTGTTGATTATTTCCTTTGCTAGGCAGAAACTTTTTAAATTTAATAACGTCCCATTTATTTATATTTATTGTTGCAACATTTGCTTTTGGAGTCTTACTCATAAATTCCTTGCCTAGGCTAATGTATAGAAGAGTTTTTCCTACATATTCTTTTAGAATTTTTATGGTTTAAGGTCTTAGATTAACGGCTTTGATTCGCTTCTGTGGTGCAATCGGTTAGCGCATGGTACTGATATCATAAAGTCATTGATTAATCTTGGGGTAATTTTTGTATGTGGTGAGAGATAGGGATCCAATTTTGTTTTTCAACATGTGGTTATCTAATTTACCTGGAATCATTTGCTGAAAGGCCATTCCTCCATGTTTATTTTTGTCTTCCTTGTCTACGATCAGCTGCTTACACCTATGTGGTTTTATTTCTTGGTTCTCTATTCTGTTCCATTGGTTCACATCTCTAGAATTTTTACATTATGTACATAGTGATATTAGACTATGGTCTTCTTTTTTGTTGTGTCCTTTTCTTTCTTTTAGTATTAGGTTGACACTGAGCTTTGTAAAATGAGTTAAGAAGGATTCCTTCCTTCTCGATGTTATGGAACAGTGTTAGTAGAATAGGTACCAATTCTTTGTAGGCCTGCTACAATTTGGCTGTTAATCCATCTTGTCTGGGGATTTTATTTGTTGAGATAATTTTTACTATTATTTCAGATCTTATTATTGTTCTGTTCAGGATTTCTATTTATTCTTGATTCAAGCTTGGGAGATCATGTGTTTCCAAAAACTTAGCCATTTCCTCTATCTAGTTGGTATGTATAGAAGCTTTCATGGTATTCATGGATGGTATGTTGTACTTCTATTATGTAAGTTGTAAAGTATAATTTTTTTTTCTTATTGAGCTTATTTAGATCCTTTCTCTTCTGTTTATGGTTAATCTAGCTAGAGGTCTATGATTGTGTTTATCTTCTCAAAGAACCAATTTTTTTGTTTTATTGATCCTTTGTGTATTTGTTTCCATTTCATTTAGTTCTTCTTTTAGCTCTGTTATTTATTTTCTTCCACTAGCTTTAGGTTTGGTTTGGTCTCCTCTTTCTAGTTTCTTGAGGTTTGACATTAGGTTGTTAATTGTGATGTTTCTGTCTCTTGATGTATGCATTTAAAACTATAAACTTTTCTCTTAAAACTGTTATTACTGTATCAGATGTTTGTGTTGTGATTATCATTTAGTTCAACAAATCCTTTGATTTCCATCATAATTTTGTCATTGATTCAAGAACTGTTCAACAGCAGTTTGTTAAGTTGTTTAACTTTATGTAGATTTGAGAGTTCCTCTCAAAGTTGACTTCTAGTTTTATTCCTACTGTGATCTGAGAAGAATTATGGAATTGTTTTGATTTTTCTGAATTTGCTAGGGATGTTTTTGTGAGCTAACATATGTACACTCTATCTTGAAAAATATCCCATGTGCTAATGAGAAAAATGTCCATTCTGCAGTCTTTGGGTAGAACTTTCTAGTGATGTCTTTTACATCCATGTGTTCTGAACTGTTTAAGTCCATTGTTTCTTTGTGGATTTTCTGCCTCAAGGATCTGTCCAATTTTGTCAGTATAGTGTTAAAGCCACCAGTAATTAGGATATTTGTCAGTGCCTGCTGTGGGCACCCTGTTCCCACGCGAATAAAAACAGCTGGACGTGGATGGAAGGTACATGCCGCAAGAGGTGGGCTTCCCATATCTCCAGGGAGAGTCCCGAGCAACCTCTGTTGTGGCCTTTTATTCAATCACTATACAACAGGTGTGGGGGCTCACATACTAGGATCACGTGCTTAATGGTCCCTGTGTGCTCTTTCCCCAGGGGCTTGACTCCCACCCTGCTGCACCATGAATGTTCAAAGTATAACACCTGCTTACTAACAAGCCACCAATCTTATCTCATTAATGCCTGCAGTTGCTTGAGGGCTTGTCCCCGGGCAGCAAAACATCTCCATGCCAGCCAGGAGAGATTGTCTCATTCCCAGCACTTCCCTCAAGAACTGGTGGCTGCTTCTATAAGCCTGGTGCTCAGTCTCCCACAGATGTTGTTTATTTTTTTGCTTAGATGTAGTAGTATTTGATAAATGAATCTCGGAACTCCTGTGTTAGGTACATGTATATTTAGGATTGTTATGTCTTCCTCTGCCTTTTTGTCATTATATTCTGATCATCTCTGTCTTTTTTTCACCATTGTTGGTTTAAGGTCTACTTTATCTGACATCTACTTTGAGGTCTACTCCTGCTTGCTTTTGGTTTCTATTTGCATGGAATATATTTTTCCACACCTTTCTCTTAGACCTTGAGAATCCTTGTGAGTTAGATGAGTTTTTGTAGACACATAGACTTAGGATATATTTTTTCATCCATTCAGCCAGTCTATATCTTTAAAATGGCAATCTAACACCATTTACATTCAATGTTAGTATTGATAGGTGCAACACTGTTCATCTTATCATGTTGAATAATACCTAGGTCTTTTGTTTTCTCATTGTGTTAATGTTTTATAGGAGTTGTGAAATTTGCTGTATTTTTAAATTCCCTAAGTGACTTTCATTTCTTTAAGTTCTGTTATCTCTTTACTAATGTAATGTATGTCCTTAGTGAATTTTTTCTTCATCTTCTAATTTTTGTTTTGTTTTGTTTTCTTTGAGGTAGTTTTCTGCCACCTCCCAATTCCATTAATCTTAGTTGCTACCCATAATCTGAATTCCGTACCCATCATTTCAACAATTTCCTTTTGGTTGGAGTCATTGCTAGAGAGCTGTTGTGATCCATTGGGGGGTTGAGGCATCCTGTTTTTTCATGTTGCCAGATTTTTTATTCTCCTTCCTTCTCATCTGAGGCCTCTTCTCTCAGTTCAAAACAGATAGCAGATATGGTATACCTATTCTCTTCTGTGGAGACCTCTTTTTCTTGGTGAAGATAGGGATGGGTCCCTGAATGGTATGTCTAGTCCTACTCTAGAAGCTTGACCAGGCAGGAGAGGGGCAGGTGTACTGTGAACTTTTAGTACAGTGTAAGCAGTGCTCTGTTGCACCTCCCATGTTCCCCTGTGGTTAACGCTGGACCCCTACAGCAGGGTGAGCCCCTGATGCCAGCTATTCACACAAGATGCAGCTCACCAGCAGGACAGAGCATGTGTGCAAGATGCAGGAGTTTTTCTGGGGATAGTGTACATGTATATAAGCCTGAGAGGCCAAGGTGCCAGGCAAGTAGACAGAGCAAGGTGAGCACAGGGTGTGTTTCTGGGCATAGTGGACCCCCATGTGGAGCACAGGGTAGAACAGGACCCTGGGACAGAGCAGATCTATTAGGCAGGGCACCTACCTGGGATGGAGCTGGTCCATGGGTATTGCGGGATACGGTGGGTAGTCAGGACAGGGTACATGCAAGGCATAGCACACAGGGCAGCTGTGGAGGATGGTGCAGGTCCATGGCATACAGTCCACCCAGATGGAAAAGCAGCAGCTGTTCTGGCTTTCCTCTCACTCAGGGCTTCTCAAGTGATGACCGGGGTAGCAGTCCTGCCCCAACAGTACACAGTGGGCAACAAGGGCTATGAGGACATGCTCCTAACTGACTTCTACCAGAAGTGTGGTTGAATAGGATTTCCCAGGCCACAATAGTGGGCAACTGGGCCTATCGTCTCCTGCACTCTCCAGGGTGGCCAACGGCAGTGGCAATGGGGATGCCAGAGATTGTCTCCTATGTTCCTTTCCCATGTGTAAGCAGCTTCCCTAATTACCTCCAGTCCTGCTCAGCAGCTTGTCCCACTTCTATCTTTTCACTTTACTCCCATCTACGCTCTGTGGATTCCCAGCACTCTCAAATTATCAATCCAAAGGTGAGTATCTACTGGCCGCTTTTGATCCTCTCTATGACAGCCGCTTCGTGCAGGCTGCTTCTAGTCTGCCATCTTGGGCCCCTCCAAGAATAATACTTTTAATATAAATTTGGTTAGTAATTTTCCTTCAGTATACTTTTATTTTTAGAAGTTACTAAGTGAAAAGTCACAATTCTTTTCTAGGCCACAGATACATAACACATGCTTTATATCCATATCATAAACTCAGTGTAATCTCCATGCACACCTGATAAAATGTTGCCTTAGTTAAAGGCTCTATATCTAAAAGAATTTTCTTTTCCATATGTTGATATTACAAATATCCTTGAGATCTCTCTGCCTATTTCTTGTCATTTTAAGAAAAATAGAAAAATTACGTTTTTTGCATAGAAGATACAATGATATTATGGTACTGCTGTTTTGGGGATTTGCAGATTAGGAGGAAACGGGAAATGAGATTTCATTTGGATTCTCCTGTGATCTTTTTTTAGGCTTTTTTATTCAAAAAATCCTAGAATCTACTTTTATCAGACCTCTATTTGAAACCAGGATTTATTATTTCAATTGGGAACAATGAGACATCTCATATTCTTTAAAAGGTATTTTATAAATTGCCATTTGTTTCTATTCACTTCACTTTCCCTTCAGGCAAAGCCATTTGCAGTCAAGTATCATAATTGCTTTCCTGAAGCTGGCAGACTGCTGATTCATTCTTCACTCACTAACAAGAATGGTAAAGCTACACAAAGAGCAAAGATTGTTATAATAGTGCCATATTGTGAGTGCTACAGGACTACTTTGATCATAGAATAAAAATTGAGTATAATTGCTTAGCTGCACTATTACAAAATCTTTAAAACCAACGAGAAATCTAGAAATTCTACTTCTGGGTACACACCCAAAATAAATGAAATCAGGAACTTAGATATTTGTACACCAAAAAGGTGATTGTGAATAGACAAATAAACAAAATATATACATCCATTAGCATATCACTTGCTCTTAAAAATAAATGAAATTTCTGATACATCAAGAGAATGAGAAGATAAGCTACAGATGGGGGGAAAAATTACAAAAGCCATATCTGAAATAGTTGGTACACAGAACATAGCAGGATCTCTTAAAACTCAAAAATAAGAAAACAACCCAAATAAAAGAGGTAAAAGATCCGAACAGACACCTCACCAAAAAAGATATTCAGATGGCAAGCAAACATATGAGAAGATGCACAACATATGTAATGAAGAACTTGCCGGCTAACACAACAATGTCTGTAGTCTATTAGACCACCCAACTTCCATAACACTAACAACCCCCCAAATGCTGGCAAAAATATGGAGCAAAGGAAACTCTCATTCATTGCTGACAAGAATGCAAAGTGGTATGGTCACTTTAGAAGAAAATGTGGCACTTTCTTACAAAACTAAGCACACTCTTACCATAGGATCTAAAAATCACATTAATTGGTATTTACCCAAAGAAGTTAAAACCTTACATTCATTCAAAAAAACCTGCCCTTGAATGTTTATAGCATTTTTATTCATAATTGCCAAAATATGAAAGCAACCAAGATATCCTTCAATAGACAAGTGAATGGATATATTGTGGTACATTGAGACAATAAACTATTTTTCAGTGATAAAAAGAAATGAGCTATCAAGCCACAAAAATACATGAAGGAAACTTGAAATCATATTGCTATGTGATAGCAGCCAATCTGAAAGGCTCCACTGCATGATTCCAACTCTATGACATTCTAGCATAGTCAAAACTACAGTGGCAGTAAAAGATGGATTGCTCACCAGCAGTTAGTGAGGGGAGAGAGATAAACAGGAATTTTCTGTGGAACACGGAAAATTTTAGGATAGTGAAACTATTCTGTACAGTACTACAAAGGGGAATTCATGTCATCATATGTTTGTCAAAACTTATAGAGTGAACACCAAGAGGAACCCTAATATAAGCTATGACATTGGGTGATAATGATGTGTCGATTTTGATTTACCAATATAACAAATATGCCACTCTGGTTAGAATATTAATAGTGAAGGAGGCTGTAGACGGAGCAGGCAGGGTGAATATGGAAAATCTCCACACATTCTACTCAATTTTTCTGTGGACCTGAAATTTCTCTAAAAAATAAAATCTATTAAAAAGAAAAAACTAAAATTTTGGTATGTGCTATAGCATAAACTTTAAAATATTATGCTAAAATAAATGAGGGAGATGCAAAATGACAAATATTATATGATTCCACTCATGGGGTGGTACCCAGAATAGTCAAATTCAGAGACACAGAAAGTAAAATAGTGGTTACCAGAGGCTGGGAAGATAGGGTAACAGGGAATTGTTATTTAATGGATACCAAGCTTGAGTTTAAGCTGATGAAAACATTCTAGAAGTTGGCAAAATAACAGAAGAAGGTTTCCCAACTTTTGTCCCCACCATAAAAGAACAATAATTAGACAGTTTTCCATGAACAAAATTCACTATATGAGAGCCAGGAAACTACTTAAGAAGCTACAGCAACACAGTGTACAAAAACACTGAAAATGAGTTCCCAGAAAAAGGTAAGAACAGTTTCATTTTACCTGCATAATGATGTATCTTCCAAGTGGCAATGCTCAACATGAAAATGCTCACAGGGAAAAGCAGGGCTGGGTGAAAAACCAGCTTCCCTAGTCATTTAGGGGCCTGCCTAAGGACCTTCCTTAGTTTCACCTGGCCCAGATTGCTGGGAAGATTGACAGGGCTAAGAAATCTGGTTATGATGGGAATAAAGAAGCATGGGGGCTGTCAGTATCAGCCATGCTACAGGAACCACCAGGATCCCAAGTCCCTGTTCTATAAAGAAACTCAGGAGCTTTCTCCACTGAGGACCTCAGTACACTGTTGAGGACTCTGCAGTCACCATTGCAAACCTGCTCTACAGAAGACCCAGCATCTTTCAGCACCAAGGAAATTAACAGGAAGCAAAGTCACTGGGGACTCTTTAGCTTTCACTACTGAGGGCCCTGCAGTTTATTACCTTTGCCATCTCCAGCTGCCTGAGATGCTCCCCCTTCCATGGAAGCCACCCCAGCCACTGCTGCCAAGGAAATCCCCCACTAGGGACCCAGCATAGCCACAGGGCACATGCCCATAAACAGCCTGGTCCCTACCCCAGGTCCCAGTTCCCATCACCACATATGCATCTACAGCTCCCCTCATACTCATGGGCATGTGTGCAGTCAGCCCCAAACCCATTGCCAGGTCTCAGCTATGCATGTGCTAATAGCTGACCCATGTAGCCACACACACACTGACTGTCAGTATGAGCACTTGCAGCTTCGTGTGCACTTGCTGCCAGTCTTGCCCTCCATTGCCCATATTCACCACTGTGCTTGACCTGTAGCTGATACCTATGGTCTGACCCATCACAATCCCCCACTGCTGTGTGCAAGTCTACAATAAGCCACTGAAGCCATGTACAAGCATGCCACAAGCCCTGAGTCCTATAGCTATGTGCACACATATTGCTGGTCCCCCAGATGTCTGAAATCCATGTGTCTGCAGTTTCCCCCTATCCCTGCTCTTGGCACTGACTTACCACTATACACATGCCTGTAGCCAGCTTCTGCCACTACACACGTGCCTGCAACCAGCTTCTACAGCCAAACACATGCATACTGCTGGCCCAATCTCCCAGCCCATCGTCTGCTCTCGTCTCTTGTTGCTGTACTCAGAAGAGATTCTCAGGGTCCTAACAACCCCTGCTGTCATTATAGACCTCCTGTAGCAGTTGGTGCCAAGGACCACACTGTTGCCAATGTCATGAAAGCCAAGTGTCTGAATTGATTAGACTTATCACATACCCTCAGACCTGGGGACACACAAAGACCTACGTTTGGCACCCCATACTAGTAGACCTACTGCAAAAGCACACTCCAGTATGCTGTTTTTCACCTTCCGAGGCCTCAGGTGAAAGCCTTTTCATATGTAAACTATTCCATAAAGTCTGAAAAAGGTGACTGCTTCTTTAAATATACTGACACCTATATAAGGCTGTAAGAATCACAAAGAATAAGGGAAAACTGACACAATGTAACAGTAAACTTCAACTAACTGGCCCCAAAGAAGTGGAGATCCACAAATTGCCCAATAAAGAATTTAAAACAATTGTTCTACAAAAGCTGAGTGAGCTATATGATAAGGTATATGAAGAATTTATGAAATTGGGGGAAAAGGCACAAATGAAAAACTTAAAAGAGTTAAGAAAACATTTAATAAAACAAATTTCGGAGCTAAAAAATACACTGACTAAAATATGATAAAGAATGTCAATAGAACACTTAATCAAAAAGAACAAAGAATAAGAAAATTTGAAGACAAATCATGAAATTATCCAGTGAGATGAGAAAAAAATAAAAAGAATGAAAAGGAATTGTAATTAAAATTAGTCAAAATGGTAAAGTTTATTTTACACATTTTGCCGTAACTTTTTCAACAAGCAAGGGAAGAAAATCTTTGCTTTCATATTTTTAGATTTATATGTTACTAATAAAATTAATTCAATACAAAGTTAAATGATTATACAAGTAACCAATGCACCAGAATCAGCAAGTTTTTAAGATTTGAAAAATAACTAGACTTTCTCTTTTCCTTAGTGTCTCTGCTTCTTTTTTCAAAGATAAAATTCTACATGAAAATGTCCTCCATTATTGGACAACTCTTAACTCTCCTATCTTGCTTCATAGTTTAAAGCTAGAAAATTCAAAAGATTTATGTTGTGTGACAGAATTCAAGTTGGTCCTGAAAGAATTGAGTTCACAGTAATATTTATAGGACTTGGGATAAGGTTATACAGTAGTCCTTCATTAACCACCATTTTGCTTTCAGAAGTTTCAGTTGCTCGTGTTCAATCATTGCTTATGGTTTGTAAATAGTTTGTCAAAAATTCATGTTGAAATTTGATCCCCAAAATAATGGTGTTGAGAGGTGGTAGGACCTGAAAGAGGCATTGGGTCATAAGGATCCCCCTCATTAAGGCACTGAGTTCTTGATCTTTCAAGATTGGATTAGTTACCTCAAGAGTGGATTGTTGTAAGACAAGGTCACCCCTCATGTTTTGTCTCTTTTGCACACAACACTCTGCTCTTGCATGCAGTCCTGCCTGCACTGTGATGTCATCTGCCATGTTATGGTGCAGCATGAGGCCCTTGCCAGATGTAGCCTCTCCAACCTTCAACTTCCCAGCCTCTAGAATTGTGAGCTAAATAATAACCTTTGTAATTACCCAGTCTCAGATATTCTGTTATAGAACAGAAAATGGAATAAGATAAGCATGGTCTGAAAATATTAAATGGAAAATTCCAGAAATACACAATTCATAAATTTTGAACTTTGACTGTCATGCCTTCCCACTTCATCCTGCCTGGAACAGAATCATCCTTTTGTCCAGCATATCCATGCTGTTTATGCTACCTGACCTTTGGTCAATTGGTAACTATCTTAGTTATAAGATTCACTATTGCAGTGTAACAATGCTTGCATTCAAGAAACCCTAATTTTACTTAATGGCCCCAAAGCACAAGAGCATAGATGCTGGCATATGGTTATAATTGTTCTATTTTATTATTAGCTATTATTGTTAATATCTTACTGTTTCTAATTTATAAATTAAATTTTATCATAGGCATGTGTATATATAGGGAAAACATAGCATACAGGGCTCACTACTATCTGAGGTTCAAGTATCCTCAGGGGTCGTGGAACATATTCCCTGCAGATAAGAAGGGCACTACTATACTAGATTATTGATAGTATCTTGTAAACTACTTTTCCTCAAGCATGACTTCTTCCTTTTCTTCTGAACACATTTTTAGAAGTTCTCCATTCATATTCAAACAGTATAGCAAAGTTAAAGGATCCAAATGAGTTGGTCAGCCCTCTTTATCTCAAGGTTCTAAAACATTGAACCATTGGTAGGTAAAATAGTATGAAACTTACTATTTTCTTAGGCACATAGCCTTTTAAGATTGGCTTTTTTCCACTTAGTAATATCTATTTAAGTTCCATCCAGGTATTTTCATGGTTTAAAACCTCATTCCTTTTTATCATCAAATAATATTAGATTGCCTGCATGTACCACCATTTATTTATTCATTCACCAATTAAAGAACATCTTAGCTGCTTTCAAGTTTTAGCAACTATGTATAAAACCTCTATAGACATTTATATGCAGGGTTTTGTGTAAACATAAATCTTGTATCCTTTATGTGTATGCTGAGGAGCATATTTCTGGATCATATGGTAAGACTGTGTTTAGTTTTATAAGAAATTGCCAAATTGTATTCCAAAATGGCTTTATCATTTTGTGTTCCCACCACAGATGAATGAGAGTTCCTGTTGCTCCACGTCCTTACCAGTATATGGTGATGTCAGTGTTTTAGATATCTGCCATTCTAACAGGTAAGTTGTGATATATCATTATTTTCATCTAAATCCCTAATCTTCTCACACATTTATATGACATTTAAGAATCTTCTTTGGTGAAGGGTTTACTGCAAACTTTTGCCCATTTGTGATAGGGTTGTTGGGTTTTTGTATGTTTTATGAGTTCTTTGTATGTTTTGGAAACTGGTTCTTTTAGATGTGTTTTGCCAAGTTTTTCTTTCAGTCTCTGGCTAGTCTTTTCAGTCTTTTAATACTATCTTTTACAGAGCAGTTTTTAATTTTAATAAAATCCAATGTAGCAATTTTTTGATGTTGTATCTAAGAAGTCATAGCCAAACCAAAGGTCATCTAGATTTTTCATGTTATTTTCTACAAGTTTTATAGTTTTGTGTTAACACTTCATTTTTTAAAGTACCATTTCCTCCTATTTTTTGTCCTGACATCCAAAAATTCCTAGCAAAATAATGTGTTCTAGCCTGGCTTTTCTACTTATTTTCTACTTTCTTTTTTGAATTAGATCATTTTAGTCTACTAGTCTATAAAAATAGAGTATTTTTCTTTCAAGCAATTTCTTTTTGCTTTTGTTTAATTGCATCAGATAAAAATAGATTGCAGATGAACTAAAATTAGAGAGAACTATTATCTTTATAATAATAATAGAAGTGCTTTCTGGTAAAACTTGCTCTATAATTTTAGTCATTTTTAGGGTGACTAAAGTATCAACTCTACGAAGGAGCCTATAATTGCCTCAGTCCTATTTCCAAGGCTAGGACAAACTACAAGGAAAGGTGGAGAAAATTTTCTTTTTAGGTCATTTTAAACTCCCATATTTTAAAGCATTTACAAATAAATCAATTTTAAAAGGCAGAACAAATAAATGCAATTATAAATTTTAAATACAGATAAATGATTGAAAAATAAAAAGATCATTACATAAAAAAAATTGATAGAATACAATAAACTACTCACATTTGTTCTTCACTTTATTGGCATCAGCCCAGACAAAAAGAGATACTTTGAGATCTTATGAAGCCAGCCAAGAAGAACAGCTGAGATTTTATTTAAGCATCTCTGGGCAGTGAAGCCTTTAGAATGCTGATAGGATTGGTAGCCACTGCTCATGTCAAACATTTTTCATCATCAGTGAACACACTCCAGAAACAGTCATGCTTTTTTTTTTTTTTTGCATTTTCCCCATATTTAACTTAACACAAGGCTGTGCCAATCATACAACTTTTCATATTGAAAACTAGAGTACGTGTCAATAAGGGCAGGATTTCTTTTGCAGAGAACAATGAAATTCTCTTTACTTTTTTCACTGTGTTAGGGTTTTTCCCTGAATCCTTATTGGAGAAAAACAATTGGTTTTTATGATATTAGATTATAATAAGTGATTAGATTGTTCAGAAATGTGATTGATATTCCTTACTCTATTACCTAATTTTTATTTTTCTCTTTATTATGGGATAATAATGACTAATATTTATAAAGTGCTATATAATACCAGGCACTCTGCTCTGCAACTTGCATTGACTATCTCATTAATTTTTATAGTAACTGATGAGGGAGATTTATTTTCATCCCCATTTTATTCATGAATGAAATGAGGCTATAAGGCTAATGACTTGCCTATGGTCATACAGTGGTAAGACAGTAAGGGTAGAATTCTAACTCAGGCTAGACCCCAGGAACCATGCCTCAAATACCTCATTGCAACATTTCCTAATGAGTATAATGAATCTAAAAATCAGTGGTTATTGCCAACGTCTCCCAATTACTCCAGATCTTCAACTGGTTTCTTGCTTTCAGGGTTATTTCTCTCCAGTTTCTCTCATGCACAGCTACCACTGGGATTTGTCAAAAATGAAACCTACTCATATCATTATCCTGCTCTGTATCCCACAGTGCCCACTTCCCACACTGACACCGCAGCCGTGAGAATGTCTTGTGGTTCTTCACACACACTCCATGATCTCTTACCTTGTTTTCAAAGCACAAGTCCTAGATTTTTCTGCATAGATGTTCTCCACCTCCCCCATAAACACCTTGCTACACCAAAGCCTCATTCTGTCAGGGAAACATCTCCAAGAACCCTTCCCTTATCAAACATTCCCCTGCAACCCACACTTCATTGGTTGACACTAGCAGACTGACCCCTAGAATTTTATTTATGACACTATATTATAGTTGTAGTACAGGGTCCACCTTTCCTATTACACGATAGGGTCTTTGAAGACAGGACAGATCTCACTCAGTTTTAATTACATACAAACAATGAATAATTAAGGAAGGAGATCAGTGTCCGGAAGGTGGAAGAATGATCCAGTGATCAGTCCTGCTTTTGAATGGTTCTTCATTACCAATTATTAGTTCAGGGGATTTTGGTTTGAGTCATCTCTACTAAGAAAACTTGGGAGTAGAAAGAGGAAAGCCCAATAGCTCCACCTCTCACCTGAGCCTAGTCTGAAGCCTGTATTTCCTGGAATATCCACAAACATCTTTTGTGTTTTCAGCTCCTGAGCAGTTTAATGTAGACAGGACAGATCCTAAAAAGAGTGGTGTGAAGTGTATTAATGCTCAATAGAGTCTCAAAATAGGACCAGGACTTAGGAAACACTCTGATCTGGGTGCTGAGTCACTGTTCCTGAAAATCCTTAACTGCATCATGGTTTTTTTAGAAAATCGGAACTAAAAATGCCCATGTTCTATTTCACAAATGGCCCTACACATAGCTGCCAAGATATAAATCTCATATAAAAGCCTTCACAATTCAATCTAAAGCAGGCTGGTAAAGAACAAAACAGCCAGGTTTTGTAAGATTTGGAGTTATTTCTCCTTCCAATCTTTTTAGAATTAAGCATCCTCTAATGACATGCCTTTTCACAAACATTAACACTGCTCATTTATTTTTTGGTCTTAATAAGGTATTTGTTTTAGTGTGTCAGTTTTTTTCAGGTAGAAGGCTGTGCATAAAAGAACTCTCTCACTTGCTTAAATAAAAGACAGGAAAGCAGGTTTTAGTGGTAAAATCCTGCTGTTTTAACTTCTTTACAGATGTTGAGGCCAAATCATGCTAGTGTCATTAACCCAGAAGAATTTAATTTCAGTTCATTTATTCAACAAGCAAGTATTGAGTCCCCACATCTATAATAGTACTTTAAAATATATTGAAAGGCTTGTTGCCAGGGAACTTGCTAAATAATTTTCCAAGCTTGTTGACATGAATAATTCCTGATTTATGCTAAAGAAAATTCTTAGAACTGAAGTGTTTATTCATCTATTTTTTTGTCAGTCAAGAAAAAAATCAACCCTCTAAATAAGGAAAAAAATATCACAGAACATAAAATTATAAAAATGACAATAAAGACCACCCTATCTCAGCTGTCCTCAAGATCTGCAGTCTGAAAGTCTGGAATGCAGGTTGTTCCTGATCTCATGCTAGGATTTCATAGCAAGAGAGGGTCAGGCTTCTTGTTAAGTATTTTCATTTTGTTATAGTGAAATCTTAACTGTGAATTGCACTTAGTCAAACAGCAGTGAAAGAAAGAATTTAAGAGCTTGATTTTAAAATTAATTGATTTTTTAGTCAATTGCTCTGTTAGATTATACATTTCTTTTATCTCTTATTTGTAGAATAAGAAAAGTTGTCACATCTGTTTCTAAGAGATGAAGTATTTAAAAACCGTGGATTTGGCACTGCAGTTTTGCTGACATTTACACACACATACACACACTATTTCAAGATAAGCTGCTACTACCATTCTCTACTCCCATCAATTTTAATTATTTTTCCTACATATAATTTGCTCCAATTAATTGTTTTCAGGTGTTTCACTGTAAGGTGGCGATAACAATAATGCCTCCTTCATAAGATTATTGTAAGAATTAAATGAACATATATATGAAAAGCACTTATAGCAGTGTTGTACATGGTAGGTATTATTATTCATCCAAAACTATGATATTTTGGGGAGTGAGACATTTCCTCCAATTTATGTCCACAATTCAGATGACTTGAGAGCGTGACTATAGGAAACCAAACTAACCTTGCCAGTGACAATTACAAATAAAAGTAGTATAAAAAAGAAGCACATGTTCACAAAAATATGATTACATAAGGAGGTTAGAGTTGTCTATATTGAAATTTTAATGTGTGGGGGGTAATTACTTTTGGAAGTGGCAAAAAAAAAATCTGTGTTATATTGCTTTAAAAAACATTTTTGTTTAAAAAAAACTCTGGAAAGAGTCAAGACTAAAGCATTTAAAAGACTATTGCAATCCCAGGCTAGAAATTATGGTGACATAAACTACAGAGAAGATAATGGAGTTAAGAAGAAAAGGCCTGAACTGATAGACTTTTAGAAGATGGAGAAAGCCGAATATTAAAGTAATTAATCTAGAATTTTGTCTTCTTTCTCTACTGGAATGATGTTGATTCTATTCACCAATAGGTTATACAAGAGGAAGAGCAGGTCTAGGGGAAGATGATGATGAGTTTAATGTGAACATGGGAAATATGGAGTTCAGGCAAAGAATTTTTGCAATCTTAGGGAGAGAGACCAAAAAATCTGTTGCACTGAAAGAGACCACATGGCTGGGCACTGAAGCTGGCCTTTCATCTTGAAGGAGTCAGGCTGGGCAATGAGATTAGTGTCTGCCAGAACCATGGCCCACTTTGGAGAAACATTGCTCTAGGTGTAGTCTTTGTTTTTGAAGTTGCAAAGCTTTGGATAGTATGATACTGCCATCCCCCTTATGACCGCAGGAACCAGGTATAGGTGCCCAAAACAAAAGCAACCATGGATACTAGTGAGATGGTCAACAGCCAAGGTTGTCTTGGTACCAAAATCCACCCCTAAAGTTCTTTTATATGAGAAGGTAAAAAAAATGCTCTTAGTCAGAAATTAAATTGCATACAGTAAAAGCAGTGGGAATTAATGGGATTAACTATTCAGAGGAAACATTAAAATGACTGAGGCCCTGGGGGAGTGTTGTGCCTTGTTTAGCAATGAGCTATTGATTCCGTTCTCCCTGGTGCTTTTGATTATACCTGCTGGCCTCAGAATCCCTGGAACCTGGCCTAACTCTACAGCTGCTAAAATAGGTTTGAGTGCTTTCTCACTTCTTGGTAATCCTTTTAAGCTCCTGCCTTTCCATATAGCTTGGGTGGGTCTCTTTCCTGCAATCTGAAGGACTGTTGGTAATGTAAGTACCATTTCATAGGGGAAGTCAGAAGATCAACGCCAGGGGCCAAGTTTATGTCAGAAACCAGAACGGACAAAAGTCATTCATTAGTAACTTAAGTCACTTCTTTGTGCCTCATTTTTTAAATTTATAAAAGGGGGATAATCATAGTACCTTCTGCAAATGGTATGTTATGAAGATTAAAATGAATTAACATGTAGATGCCCTTAGAGACAGGAAAAAAGTAAACATTATGTAAATGTCTGTTCAAAAATAAAATACGTGATTTTCACTCTTTTTTTATTAGTTTCTATTGGCCCATTTCTCCCTTCAGGGGAGTCTTCAGGCACTGTTTAGTTTCAGACACACTAATTGCCAAATATGCCTCTAGAGTAGCAACTTGCTCAGTTGAGCCTGTGGCTGAGCTTTCTCAACTTAGTTTTTTTCGTAGTCATACCAATGACTGCCAGCAGACACATTCTGGGTTTGGTGAACATAGAAAAATGACAAGTCATGCCTACATTGAAGCTTTGGTTTTTAAGGTTCCCTATTAGAAGGTAAATGTCCTTCTGGTCTGGTATAGTCTTTAACAAAGACATCCATCATCCGTTAAAGAATATATTTTAAAATGAAACAACTATAATCATGCGTGGCATAATGATGTCTCGGTCTACAACAGACCCCATATATATTGGTGGTCCCATAAGATTACCAGCCAGGAGTGGTGGCTGATGACCGCAATCCTAGCACTTTGGGAGGCTAAGGTGGGAAGATTGCTTGAGGCCAGGAGTTTGAGACCAGCCTGAGCAAAATATAGAGACCCCATCTCTACACAAAATTAGCTGGACATGGTGGCATGCACCTTGAGCTTTTCTTGAGAGGCTGAGGTGAGAGGATCTCTTGAACTTGGGAGTTTGAGGTTGCAGCTAGCTATGATGATGATACTATATTTGAGCCTGGGCAATAGAGCTCAACCTTGTCTCCAAGAAACAAACAAGCAAAAACCCATCATATTACAATACTATATTTATACTGTACATTTTCAGTGTTTAGATACACAAATACTTACCACTGTGTACAGTATTCAGTACAGTAACACGTTGCACAGATTTGTAGCCTAGGAGTAAGAGGCCACACGGTATAGCCTAGGCATATTGTAAGCTATTGCATCCAGGTTTCTGAAAGTATATTCAATGAAGTTCACACGAAAAGGAATTGCCTAATAACACATTTCTCAGAATGTATTTCCATTATTAAGCAACACATGACTGGAGTTGCTATACGTTTGTTGTATTCCATTTCCATGGGTTAATTTAGTGTTTGATCATAAGCACCTGCTGTGATTCTTTCTATATGGCATATAGTTTCTGATTCTTAATTTAATTCTTCTAATCAGTATATACGTGATTCATTTGATACAGTCTTTCATTGACTCGGAAGGAAAATAAAAGAGAAGTATCCATGGAGAAGCTGCTATAGTTTAGCTACTTAATTTCTTTCTTTAATTTTTATTGCAAGTTTACAGAATTAGCATTATCATCCCAATTTTTATAGGTGAGAAAAGAAAGGTAATGAGGCAGCAGGGAAAAAAAAGAAAGATAATGAGGACAAGGTTCATGAAAAGTTTAAAAAAGATAATAAGCAAACAAATAAGCAGGAGAGAAAGAGAAAAAGATAAATTAGAACCTTTTTTACTTCTTATGATAGTGCATGAAGACCATATGAAATGTAAAAAATGGTTTTGTCCTCATTTTATAAATGATAAATTTAACATTTAATGAAATGTTAAAATAAGATGAAATAAGATAATGCAGTGTTATGTTGTCAACTTTAAATATAGTTTTTGATTCCAGACACCTGTCTTCTATGAATGTCAGGGAGAATTTACTGAGCATAAATGATGGAAAATACTTGATTTATGACATCTTTCCTTCCACTAGAATCAAAGTCATTCAAGAATTAGGGCATCGAATTGCTCTAGAATAGTGGTTCTCCACCTTCCTAATACCACGACCCTTTAATACAGTTCCTCATGCTGTGGTGACCCCCAACCATAAAATTATTTTTGTTGCTACTTCATAACTATAATTTTGCTACTGTTATGAATCGTAATGTAAATATTTGATATGCAGGATGTATTTAGGAGACCCCTGTGAAAGGGTCGTTCGACCCCCAAAGGGGTTGCGGCCCACTGTTTGAAAACTGCTGCTCAAGAACAAAGCTTTAGTGCTATATTTGAAAACTACTTAATTCTAACCAATTTGTAGCCTATTGATTTAAGATTTAACAGAGAGTCCTTGTGGGATTTGTCTTAAAATACTCAGGGCTTTTGATAATACCACTGTTCTGATACAACCAAAAATTTTACTGAAGCAACAAAAAGGGGGAAAGGAATAATTATCTATTTTTTAAACTTTCTTTGACTTTTCAGATTTAGTTGAGTTGCATTCTCATTATTAAGGATCTAAGTGTATCAACTAAGAAAAGCTATTCCTTTATACTGTACATTCAGTTAAAAAAAAAAAAAGAAAAAAGAAAAGGTTTCAGAGCTTCTTAGATCAACAAAACAATGACCAAAAATATCAACAGAATTTTATCACCTTTAACTCATCTTTCTTCTGTATTTGTTTTTTAGTTCAGCCGTCTAATAGTGCTGACAAACTATAAAAGCCACTATAGGAAAGTATCAATTGATAACTTATTCAAAATAATAATTATAATTATAATAATAAATAACTTTATGGGCATACTAAAGTAGTTATTAGGATTCAGGAAACAGTAAAAAAAAGCTTAGAGAAGGATAAGAAGGATAAGAACCTAGGAATCTCTGGGCACTCAACAGGAGAAATTCTTGGATTTTCTAGAATACTGTCTAGAATCGTTAAGCTCCCAGGAATTTTCTCAGTCTGTGTCTTCACAAATCCAATTTCCCCAGAAGGGAAAATCTGATTGGTCTAGTTAAAATCAGATATCGCTCTTGGATCAATTAGCTTTGATCATGAGGAGAGGGTTTAAAGTCCCGCTTAAAATCCTTCCAAGGCTCTATTGTACATTATATCATCTCCAAATATTCTCCCCAAACCTATGGAGCCTTGAAATATCTGGCTTCTGCCTACTTTCTGAATTCATCTCAAATCACAGCCCCTCTGTTGCACTGTCCTTTTATACTGGTTTCCTTTCCCCATCTCTCTTATCCTTCACATGTCAATTTAAATGTCATTCCACTGGCTTAACACCTATAGCTCAGCGGCTCAGCCACACACACCAGTGTCGTGGCCACTGCAGCACCCCGTCACTGCATGAATAATAACAGCCAGGACACAGATTGAAGTTACATGCCTGCAAGAGGTGGGCTTCCCATATCTCCAGGGAGAGCCCCAAGCAACCTCTGCTGTGGTCTTTTATTCAAGCATTATACAACAGGTGTGGGGGCACATGTACTAGGATCATGTGCTTAATGATCCCTACGTGCTCTTTCCCCCACAGGCTCAACTCCCACCCTGCTGTACTACAGATGTTCAAAGTATAACAACCCCAGCAGCTGCTTGAGGGCTTGTGTCCAGGCAGCAAAACATCTCCATGCCGGCTAGGAGATAGTCTCCTTCTAAGCACCACCCTCAAGAACCAGTGTCTGCTTCTATAAGCCTGGTGCTTGGTCTCCTACCCACCAAGGCTGGTGGGTTTGAACCTGGCCTGGGCCTACCAAATAACAATAACAACTACAATAAAAAAAATAGCTGGGCCGTTGTTGTGGGCACCTGTAGTCCTAGCTACTTGGGATGCTGAGGCAAGAGAATTGCTTAAGCCCAAAAGTTTGAGGTTGCTGTGAGCTGTGACACCAGGGAATTCTACTGAGGGCAACATAGTGAGATTCAGTCAATAAATAAATAAGTAAATAAATACATGTATTCCACAAAGATGTTGTTTGAATACCCAAATATAAACCAGATTCTCTTTATTTTCTTTCCTAGGGTCTTATTCTTTTCCTTCACAGCACTTGTCACAATTGGTTATCAGAAGTTTATTTGGGGAATTGTTTGTTTAATCTCTATCTTATCTACTTAGAATCTATAAGAAGGTAGAAATGTTGATTCTTTTGTCTCAGTTGCAGTACTGGGACACTACCTGACACATCGCAAATGGTCCAGGAATATTTGTTATGAATGACTGAATGAATAAATGAGTGAATGAATGAATGATGATTGATGGAAAATCACTTTATGTATCAGTTCTCAAAGAGGGAAGCTAGTATCACAGTGCATAATATGTAGCACCTGAACGTGGGAACAACTAATTAATTGAAAGTTTGAAGAGGAAATCATCAGAATTTTTACCCAAAGATGATTCATATTCAATATTTTATAAAATTCAGGTAAAATTTCCACTAAGTATAGCTATTTTTTCAAATAAATAAACTTATAGTATTTATTTGGAGAGATATAAGTAGGGATGGGATATTTTTTAACTTACATGTGTCAAACACTGAAGTTAGATAGCCTTTAAAATAATGAAGTATGAAGATAAAGATTACTGAAATATATAACATGCCTTTGAGACTTGAAGTTCAGAAGAATGAGAAATGGTAATAATTAAGCACATAATTGAAAACTTCAGATTTTCTGTTTGGAAAAGGTATTAAGGGAGGACCATATGAAATTGTGTGATTACGCATGTAAGAGCAGGTCCGTTCCTAACGTAAGTTACAGAAGACAAAAGGACAACAACTTACCCAATGTTATCCAATGTTTGTTGGAATTCAGGCCTTAGCCAGAATATATTCATTGTAATTTGTTGACAACCTTGAGTAGCATGGGTTGGTGGGGGACTTGCTTCTTTTGCTTTTTCTCCTCAACACCTATTTTCAAACTTCAACCGATTATAAGAAGTTATTAAGAGAGGGCTTCTCCAATCCCAGCTGTATGCCATCCCCAGGGAATGAGAGCGCTAGGGAGAGCATTTGTTGAGCAGAATTAGTGCTGCAGAATGAACCGCAAATCACCCAGACTATCTTACATCCATAAGAATGAACTCAATGATCTTCTCCCGCTAAAACCTTTATTAATCCATCATGTGTCATGGGGGGAAACTACACTGCTTTGTGACTACAGCAAAAAGAAGAGTAAAACCTGTATCATTATACCCTTCTCTCTTGTCAGCAATTGCACAATGATCAAGGCCTAATTCTTGTGGCTGGATTCTATATGACTAGTGCTTCCCCTGACCCAGGTCAGACACCTGCTGAGCACCACTTCTCCTTACCTGGTTCCTTCTGTTGCTTCCCAGCTTCTTAGTGTAATTGTTAAAAATCTTATGTCTTGATGCTAAGCTCCTTGCCCCACTGGACTTTAATTTACACAATCTGAGAGATGATATTAGATGCAAAGAAGAAGGTGCCCTTTCCTTCCAGTGGGTTCTACATATCACAAATACACACAAGAATAAATGCACTGGCGTTTGCAAAGGTGCCTCTGTCATTGGGGATCCAGCATTCATTACAGGCACAGGCTGTTGCAAAACCCAAACTTCCCCTGCCTTGATGAATACCATTCAGGTCCTAGAAAATACTGTCCAAACATCTTTTGCCACTTATCCTCAAGAAACACTACTGCAGCTGAATACCATGAAAGCTTTTGATTGTACCATTGCTAGCATCAGAGATGGGTACTGATTTGGAATGTGAGGAAGATTTGAGTGGCAGAAACATTTAGGTAACAGAAAATACAAAGTAATAAATATCAAATCCTGTCTCTCAGAGACCATGAATGCAATGAACTGCAAAAAGAGTCTTTTCTTTGAAGTGCTGAAAACCAAAGGTCTTATTACCATTTGTGTTCCAATTTCCGGTTCCATATTAGTGCAGTGTTAACCGTTGCTTTTCATAGCTGAGGAAAATTACCCATATTAAACCTTCTACATTATTCTTAAATTTGTATATGTATATGTAGATCTCCATACAACACCTTGAGCATATTACTGGTTTCACTTTTTTGTCTTGCCCCAACTAGAGGAACACTAAACATAAGAATTGAGAATAATTGTGTTTTTATAAAAGTTCTTTTTTTTTTTTTTGTCACCCTTGGTAGAGTCCCATGGCATCACCGCTAACAGCAACCTCCAGCTCTTGGGCTTAGGTGATTCTCTTGCCTCAGCCTCCCAAGTAGCTGGGACCAAAGGCACCTGCCACAATGCCCAGCTACTTTTTATTGTAGTTAGGCTGGGGCTGGATTTAAATCTGCCACCCTTGGTATATGGGGCTGGTGCCCTACTCACTGAGCCATTAAGTTCTTAATGAGATGTTATTAGATTTTTCAAAACAATAAGGTAAACATTTGCTTTTATTCAAAACTTTGATAATTTAATTTACAATTTGACTGTTAATTCAAATAAATAATTTAAAATATTTATTAAAACATTAAAAATTTTGCAAATTTGCATTTAACTTAATTCACAGTTTTGGGAAAATAATTGCAAACTTTATATCTTTTAAACATAATTTTATTTAATTGATTAATCTTTTAGATCATTATAAATAGGATATAAATTATGTTACAATTTTGGTTTAATAATAATATAATTAGTGATTTGTTTAAATGCAGGCAGGAAAAAAATACATTTCTGGAAATAAGAAATAATTTGTGAAATATATATATCTTTGTTTTATTACCGAAACATTGCCAGCCCATCAAATGAACATTCACATAAGCACAATAACAATATTGTTGCTACATTAGCAACTTCAGTTATACGTATGTTTTTAAATTGTCATTTAAAGGTATGTTTTTCAAGGAAGGATGGTAAAATACATTTCATTCATACAGACATTTATTAGCTCAATATGTGGCTATTAAAATATCTAGACTAGGTATAAACCTTGCAATCAGATATAGATCAACCATGGGATTAAAATCAAAATACATTGACTCATGATTCAACATTTGTAGAGACTTGCCCTATCAGTAGATGTAATTCTTGTGTACACTGTGGACACATGGAACATTGATGATTTAAGGCTGCAGAGAGGTGCAAAGCATCATGCCCTATTTATTCATTCTTTGGTGTGCAGTCACTCTCACCTCATTTGTCCCATTACACGTAAGGGAGATCTCTTCCATGGCTCCATTACATAATTCAACTTACTGTTACAAGGTCCTTCTCCCAGAAATAAAGGCAATTCCTTTATATGGGGAGACCAAAGTAAGAGAAGAGCCACTAATCGTCTTCCTTCTGGATTCTGCATTCTCATTTTTGTTGTTGTTGATTCTCAGGTCCCTTGAGTGGTAGAATACCATCTACCATCTTTGATTTCATTTCACATTTGACAACAAAACATATCCATCTTCATATCTGCTACCTGTCCAGCAGCATTCTAATTTTTAATTATTAAACTTCATTTTTACAGTAATTTTAGATTCCAAATAAGTTGAGCAGAAAGAACAGATTCTTCCCCTATACCCACTGTCTCCAACACCCAGAATCTATTAAATTATCAACATGATGCATGGATAAATTGAGCAGAAAGTACAGTGAGTTCCCATGTAACCACTGTCCCCAACACCTTCCCCACCTATCAACATCATGCACCAGAGTGGTACATTCCTTATAATCAATGAACCTGCATTGATACATTTTTATTATCTGAAGTCCATAGCTTGCATTAGGGATCATTATTGGTGTTATACATTCTATGGGTTTTGATCAATGTATAGTGGCATGTATCCACTATTGTGGTATCTTACAGAATGGCTTTACTGCCCTGAAAATTCTTTGTAATTTCAAGGAGTGGGTCCTTCCAAAAGAAAAAGAAAGACTTTCTGGGTTCTGTCCATTCATCGTCCCCAATTCTTGGCAACCAATAATCTTTCTATCGCCATAGTTTTTATCTTTTCCAGATTGTCATATAGTTGAAATAAAATAGTACATCATCTGTGCAGATTTACTTCTTTCACTTAATAATGTGCATTTGAGTTTTCTCCGTATTTTTTCACAGGTTGAATACTCATTTCTTTTTATTAGCTCTGAATAGTATTTATTGTCTGATGTACCACAGTTTATCCATTCACCTACTAACACATACATTGGTTGCTTCCAGTTTGGGGCAATTATGAATAAAGCTTCTGGGTAGACATAAGCTTTCAGTTCATTTAGGGAAGTACCAAGGAGTGTAACCACTAGGTCACATAAGAGTGGTTATGGTGTGGTCACACCGTAAGAGTCTTGTAAGAAACTGCCAAACTGTCTTCCAAAGTGGCTGTACCTTTCGGCATTTCCACCAGCTGGTAATGAGATTTTTTTGTTGCTTCACATACTCACCAGAATTTGGTGTTGTCATTGTTTCAGATTTTGTATTGATTGATTGATTGATTGATTGGCATTCACTGAGGGTACAAAGAATTAGGTTACACTGATTGCATTGGTTAGGTAAAGTCCCTTTTACAATTGTGTCCCACCCCCAAGAGGTGTGCCATACACCATGATACCCCATGCTCCTCCCTCCTCCCCTCTCCCCACACCCTCATTCCCCTACCCACCTCTTGTATTAGCTCATCTACTGCCTTCATATTAGAATTGAGTACATTGGATTCTTGCTTTTCCATTCTTGTGATGCTTTGCTAAGAAGAACGTGTTCTACCTCTCTCCAGGTTAATACAAAAATGTAAAGTCTCCATCTTTTTCAGTGGCTGAATAGTATTCCATGGTGCACATATACCATGGCTTGTTAATCCATTCCTGGGTTGGTGGGCATTTAGGTTGCTTCCACATTTTGGCGATTATAAATTGAGCTGCAATAAACAATCTAGTGCATAATGTCCTTATGATGAGAGGATTTTTCTTTTTTCTTCTGGGTAGATGCCTAGTAGTGGGATTTCAGGATCAGATGGGAGGTCTAATTTGAATTCTTTGAGAATTCTTCATACTTCCTTCCAAAAAGGTTGTATTAGTTTGTAGTCCCACCAGCAGTGTAAAAGTATTCCATTCCCTCCACATTCACACCAGCATCTGCAGCATTGGGACTTCGTGATGTGGGCCCTTCTCACTGGGGTTTAGGTGATATCTCAGGGTAGTTTTGATTTGCATTTCTCTGATGATTAGGGATGATGAGCATTTTTTTCCTATGTTTGTTAGCTATTCATCTCTCTTCTTTAGAGAAGGTTCTATTCACGTCTCTTGCCCAGTGATACATGGGATTGTTGGGTCTTTTTTTGTTGTTAATTACAGATTTTGGATTTTGACCATTCTAAAAGGTATATAGCAGTATTTCATTGCTGTTTAAATTTGTAGTTCCCTAATGACAGCTGATGTCAAACACATTTTTCTATGCTTACTCATAATTGGTATATTTTCTTTGGTGAAGTATTTGTTCAGGTGTTTGCCCATTTGTAATTGGGTTGTTCATTTTCTTATTGCTGAGTTTTAAGAGATCTTTGTATATTTTGGGCAATAGTCTTTTATCAGATGTGTCTTTTGCAAATGTTTTCTCATAGTCTGTGGCTTGTCCTCTCACTCTTTTGATATGGTATTTGGCAAAGAGAAGTTTTTAATTTTAATAAAGTACAGTATATCAATTATTTCCTCATGCTTATTAATTTTTTCTATTGTTTCTGATGTTGTATCTAAAATGTCATCACCATACCCGTGATCATCTAGGTTTTCTCCTGTACTTTCTTTTAGAAGGTTTAAAGTTCTGTGTGTTACATTTGGGTCTGTGGTTCATTTTGAGTTAATTTTTGTGAAGGTATTGTGAACTGATTCTCAATTCAGCACCTTTTTTTTGGTTTTTGTTTGTTGTTTTTGTTAGAGACAGGGTCTCACTTTGTCGTTCTCAGTAGAGTGCTGTGGCACCATAGCTCACAGCAACCGCCAGCTCTTGGGCTTAGGTGATTCTCTTGCCTCAGCCTCCCCAGTAGCTGGGATTACAGGCACCCACCACAACGCCTGGCTATTTTTTGTTGTTGTTGCAATTTGGCCAGGGCCAGGTTTGAACCTGCCACCCTTGGCATATGGGGCCAGTATATGGGGCTAGGTATACTGAGCCACAGGTGCCACCCCAGCACCTTTGTGTTTTGTTTGTTTGGGGGGAGTTGTTTTTTGACACCAAGTCTCACTCTGGGTGGAGTGCTGTGGTGTCCATTTCTTGAAAATACTATCTCCGCTCCATTGTCTTGTCTTTGCCAAAGACAAAGTTAAGCAAATTTAGTCATTAGTTGAGTGTCTATTTCTGGGCTCTCTATTCTTTCCCATTGATGTATTTGTCTATTCCGTTTTCATCAATACCACATTATCTTGATTGCTATTGCTTTATAGTAAGTCTTTAAGTTGGATAGTGTCCGTCTTCCAACTTGGTTTTTCTTCAATATTAAGTGGGCTGTTCTGGGACTTTTTCCTTTCATATAAACTTCAGAATCAGCTTGTCAATATCTACAAGATAACTAAAACATTAGCCACCACTTCTGACTAATTTTATTTTCATTAGAGACAGGGTTTTGCTGTGTTACTTAGCTGGTCTCGAACTCCTGACTTCAAGCTATCCTCCCATCTCAGCTTCCTAATGTGATAGAATTGCAGGCGCAAGCCACCATGTCTAGTGTCTTTTGA
Organism: Perodicticus potto; assembly: GCA_963574655.1. Lineage (NCBI taxonomy): Eukaryota > Metazoa > Chordata > Mammalia > Primates > Lorisidae > Perodicticus > Perodicticus potto. The sequence continues at coordinate 277 of CAUYRH010155761.1, read as the reverse complement.
ATTTTCTAAGAGACAATCATGCCATCTGTGAACAAAGACGGTTTTATTTCTTCCTTCCCTATTTGTATACATTTTATTTCCATATGATATTTAAAATTAGTGATATGAGTGGATATGCTTGCCTTTTTCCTAATCTTTTTTTTTTTTTTTGAGACAGAGCCTCAAGCTGTCACCCTGGATAAAGTGCCATGGCATCACAGCTCACAGCAACCTCCAATTCCTGGGCTCAAGCGAGTCTCTTGCCTCTGCCTCCCAAGTAGCTAGGACTACAGGCGCC
>CAUYRH010155760.1:0-13928 GCA_963574655.1 Perodicticus potto | reverse complement strand
TGTTTGGGGGGACCTCACCTAAAGTGCATGACACAATGGTACATTTCAAAACTACTAAGAAATGAGTATAATTGTGATGGAAGTGTTACTTAGTTCAATTGTAAGCATTTCACATTGTATATAGAAGCAGTACCCTGAACCCCATAAATGCATCAATGTACAAAGTTATGATTTAATAAAAAATAATAATAAATAAAATAAAATAAAATCCCTGACCAGATGCCTTTTCTTATCCTAAGATTCTACTTTTTAAACCACAAATGGGAAGTTTGACTTCCATTTTTCTAGGGTAGTGGAAATCTATTGTAATTCTTACTCAGCTGTTGACTGAGGATATGTGTTAGTTCTGTTGAAGTTTAATCACTGCATTTTTCTTGTCCCTTCTGCAGTGTCTGGCTGTGTAGCAGCCTCTCAAGGAAAGACTGTTAAACAAATGAAAGCATACATCAATAATAAATCTCTAATTGAAACATGTATCGATAATGTATTCTCTTCTATATAACATATCCTCAAAGGGCTAATGAGATTGTTAGCCAGAACAATAGTGAACCACAGAGGGCTATCATTTTTTAATTACTATATTTAGTTAGTTAGTGGCTTCAATTTCTACATCTTCATTCTTAGATGTCAGACTGTTAGTCATCCTTTAAAAAAAAAATCTGCCATCAGGAACCTTTCACAGTGGAATTCTCTTTTTAACTTATGATTTTAGAAATGCTTCTGTCAATCTTTCATGAGAAGGAGTTAAAGCACTCTATAAGATGCAAACTTAGAGATATCAGGATGGCTGTTTAGAAGTCCTTCCCTGATTTCAAAGTTTAGTCTTCATATTTGATATTGACAATTGAATGTTATTTTAATTGGTAAGCACTGGCAGTTGAAAGTAAATATTTAATATATATTTCATTAAGGAAATTAAGGATTATTAAGAAAGATAAATATCATTAGTTCCAGTTGGTGTGCTGGTGTTTTTCCTCCTCTGCCTATACAACTCTAATTGGGTGAGAATGATTTATGCTCTTGATACAGTGAAACAATTTAATCTATCTAAATGTCAAATATAGGGATTCTTAAAAACGAGTTAACATGAAAATGTCAAAATAACCAATCTCTTTTTTAATTTGGTTTTGAATTTACTATCTTGTATATAGATATTTCTTACTTCCTATAAGTGATGGTTGAAGCCTAAAGGTGGTTCACATCACACTGTTAGCTCACCAGGTAGACTGGGTTTGCTGATTTTGTGTGTGTCATTGCTGATCCTTCTGAAACACAAGCCACCATACGTCAGTTTATTTACTGAAGCCAGAAAGGGATTCTTCAGAGAAAAGAATTCTACAGCATTATTTGAAAGAATTAAAAAGCATTATTAAAAAGAATTTTAACATTTCTACAGTTTTGTTTCTTTTTTTTCCTTGCCTTTGGTAATTTAAAATGCTGATGACATTTTAGCTGATTCGACTTGAAATGTCATTTTCTAAAATATGTAAAATGATTATTATAGGCTCTGAGCCATATATGATTTGTTGAGTTTAACAGTTATATCCTGCCTGTTCTATTACATACAGTTCTTTTTATGTGTTTGCTGAAAATTCTAGCTTGATCAGTTGTGCCCTGTTCTACTCTCCAAATTAACATTATTTTTGCTATTCCATCTCTGTGTTCTTCTGCAATGTGGGAAGGAACGACTTACCTTGCCAGGTACAAGTCTTCCAAGTCAGCTTATTGAAGAAGGAGCCCAGATAGATCTAGATGATCAGTTTTTCACTGTATCATTCAAGCACAGAGAATATTCAACAGTTGCTAACTCTAGCAGAGGGATACATACTTCTCTCCATTCATTTACTTCACTATCTTTGCTATGAAGTGTCCTGGGTAAAGCTTGCACATTTCACACCCTATCTCATTTTCACACCTTCAGCAACCAGAAAAGCATATTCAAAACACTGCAGTCAGCTGCTGACCTGCGTGACTCCAATCTAATTCCTCAGTGAGCATCCCCTGCACCCCAGTCATCCTTTTTTTCTTTTTTTCACACAAAAAGCAACAGAGTTTCATCATGTCATAACACTAGTATCAAATGTTACTAGACTTTGGTTCTGGTAACATAGCAAATGGTCGATGCTTTTCTGAGGACAATCAAAAGGGGCTTTTATTCAAGAAGATGTTGCTGGAAAATGGCATTTGTTAAGATTATATTTCTCCAGGATAGTGTTTCTAAAGCCCACTGGTTTGCTGATATTCAATGTTTTCCTGCAAAGAATTGTTAATAAATGTTCTGGTAGATTTCTCGTATTTCAAGTTTTCTAGATCTTGCAACAACGGACCCCAAATCTGGCTGCTTTCATGTCATTTTTGTAGTTATTTATTTGGCTGTCCTTAGAAAAGCAAACAAATATATTTTATATCTTACTAAAAGTATCACAGCAATGCAGAGAGCTAAGATTTTAGTTATTCATAAACCTATATCAAAATCATTCTTAGTAGTCTTTGTCCTAATGTATAATTCCTCTTATAGAAAATATGTGAAAGATAAGAAACTATAAAACACACGCCCAGTGAATAAAATATGTTTAGAGTAGTAAAATAACCTCAATGTGCTTTCTGGAATTGATCTGATATTTAATGACGCAGGAGTCAGGGATCCTTGCTTGTCTGATTTGAAATGCTAAGCCATGAGCAGTACTGAAACTAAAGTTTGAAATAGCTCTGTTATCAATGATGACTTACAGCAGCATCACTGATATGGATATTTTCTTGATTGTTAAAGTATTTATTTTGCCAGCGGGTAGGATTTTCACTCCTGAGGTTTGATTTTACTAATGGTAGTAATCTTGCAATTCTCCCTACAGGTACAGTAAAATTCTCCCAAGTGAAAGACAATCGATCACAAATGCGACATATGTGGAGAGCACAGTAATCACTCCGGAGAGAAGCAGTGCTTAACTCGGTGTCTTATTTCACCAGGGTGCCACTGCTGGGTTGTTTTTTGTTTTCAATTTCTTTGTTTTGTTTTTACTTTTCCACTCAGACAAATGCAAGTATTCATTATGGTTATTATTATTTTTTTTTTTGGCTTAGGGACAACTTTTGTCCCAACAGCCTAGGTATTAGGGAATTTATTTTCTGAATGTTAAAGAAAGGAATAATAAATGATACACATATTCATTTCCTTCAAAGTGAAACGAGTATATTTCCATCAAAGAAATGATTAAAAATGAATTGACAGTTAAGCTGTAATTCTTGAGATATCAAAACACCCACATAAACAAAGACAGTCTCACTCCTAAATGGACTAGCAGTGTTAATAAATGAATGCCCTCATAGTGCGGGGCGTTCATTTATTCTTTTATGAACCCATCCCTTCAATATTCATTATACACCCACATTTGATGCAAATGGTATTTCATGTGCTTCCAACTAAGTAGGATAGGTGATCATTTAATAAATGAGGTTGCCACTTACTGGGTTATGTCAGGAGGCCATATGTAGATAAATAATATATATATATATATATATATATATATATACACACACACACACCATATATAGATACTATATATATATATATGTATATATATATATGCACACACATCCCATGTATAGATAAGTACCACATTTTTTAACCAAAGGACTCTCTCTATGTATATACCATATATATATATACATATATATATATATATACACATACATACATATACCATATATAGATAAATACCACATTTTTTAACCAAAGGATACATTGTCTATGGAACAATTTTGTAAATAAATAGTCTGTTGCTCATCAGGCTACAAAAATCTTTCAAGTTTAATTTCATAATATACAACATTGGTAATTACTATGCAAATAAATGTATAGAGTATAGATGTAACTTTTAAATTAGGTAAAAATTCTATTTTGAGTGGGCATTCCTATACTACAGTTGGAAATAAGTGGGAACAGAAAGTTATCATGGTTAGGAATGTGGCAGTGTACTTATACTGCCCGGTCTGGAATCTAGGTCTCGATTTATTGGCTGTGACCTTGGGAACTTAAGAGCTTCTGAACCTCCATCTGTCAATAAACACAATAGAGATTGTTATAATTACTAGCTCCCCAGCGTCATGTGAAAATCAGAGGAGACAGCATGTAAATCTCCTAGTATACTGCCTGGCCTGGAGTGAGCCTTCAGTTAATATGTTATTATTGTTATTACAGGTTCATACATGTGAAAATTTATTGGCCTGACAACTTCAAAGTTTGTTTAAGATTAGTTAATAACTAATACACAGATATTTATCTTTTTCTATTTAAAACATCATAGACTATGACAATCATGGTAGTGAAATATATAAAATGGTAAGTCGATGTTTAAATTAGACTTAAACTTTTTTTTTTAAAGAGATGATGTGTTTATTGATTTCAATATAAGTGGCAAAGATATTTTTTGTTTTCCATGTATGATAATTACTTTTCCATTATAAAACACCTTAAAGAGAATGATTAAAGGTGTGATCACATGAGTTATCCTATCTTGAAATTAAATTTTAATTAAACTTGTTTCAACTTATCAAGAATTATTGTAGTTATAAGTCTCCATGCAAACATATGGAATTGAGTAGTAGGTAGAGGAAAGGTGTTTCAACCACTGGGAGAGAAACTATACCAATGAATACAGTATATTCTTTACAATTCCACTGAAATATAAACGTCTTAACGCAACAACTAAATAGGTGAAGTGAAGGCTATGTTAACCAGTTTGATGTAAGCATTCCAAATTATATATTAAGTCAGCACATTGTACCCCATAAATGCAGTAATTTACCCAGTTATGATCTAATAAAAAAAGAAAAATGAAATATTATCTCTGCCCACATGTTTTTCTCTATATTCCAAATTTCTTTTCAGAATTTTATTTTCCTTTATCTTTACTTCCTAAATACTGTTCATTTTTAACATTTATAGTTCTTTATATAATTACTTACTTATCCTCAACAGCAGACATCATCAAAGTCTTAATGGACCTCAGCTTTTGATTCTTGTGTGTATTTTAAATAAGTTTGCACTTTTTATTTTTAATCGACATGTAATAGTCATATATACTATGGGGTATATGTGACATTTTGTTACATGCACATATTGTATAATAATCAAATCAGGGTAATTTGTATATCTATTACTTCAAACATTTGTTATTTCTTTGTGTTGGGAGCATTCCAAATCTTCCCTTCCAGCCTCTTAGGGATATGCAATAAATTATTATTAACTGAAGTCACCCTACTGTGCTATTGAACCTTAGAACTTATTCTTCTTAATTGCATTTTTTCACGAATATAAATATTTTATTTTTTAATTTAATTTTTTATTAAAAGGTGTACATTTATTGCGTACAATGTGATAATTTGATATACAATGTGAAATGCTTAAATCAAACTTATTAACATAACCATCACCTCACTTACTAACCCCTCTTTATCTCCCCTTCCCACCCATTGGTAACCACTTTTCTATTTGCAACTTTCATGAAACTAGACCCCTGTCTCTCATCACGCATAAAAATCAAACAAAAATGCATTAAGAACTCAAATGTAAGACTTGAAACTATGAAACTACTACAAGAAATAATTGGAGAAATGCCTCAGGAAATTGATCTGGGCAAAATTTTTTTTAATAAGACCTGAAAATCACAGGCAACTAACGGAAGTCTGACAAGCAGGCGTTTATAAAGTTAGTTTGCATTTTTGAGACTTGTTTCATAAAGGATTTTGGGAGAAACCACTTCAATATGAATATTACTAGCAGATGTTAGAATGGGATTTATTTTAGTTTTGACCAAAGCATGACAAAATAAATATATAGTACCTAATGAGTGCAGACACAAAATTTATAAAGGAAATAGTTTGCAGGAATTGTTCTTTGCCTCTCTATCAAGGAACAAAAGCCTTGGGCATAACCACCATAGAAACCATAGAAATGCAGAAAGTATTAAAAGAGTTCTTTTGGAGTAGGGAAGCGTGATTCTATGTTGACATGGACTGGGGCTCCTGGAGATGGTTAATTCATGGAATGTTTCTCATGGCCCAGACACATCCATATGGGAGAAAATGAGTGTGTGGTCATCTTTGCCATAATCTTTTAGAAACTTGAATAACTGATAGTAGTCTTCAACACAATGATTTTTTGTATATTTTGGGAGTTACTGATGGCATTCACCCAGATCACCAGAACAAAGGAAAAAAAGTCTAGCTGGAAACCTTTGAAAAATAAATGATAGTGTCCAAAGGGCAGGATGTCAGCTTTAACTATCTTCTAAATCTACCCAGAGATGTCTACTTTAGCATATGCCAAACAGGAAAGTAAAGAATTCCACCTAAATCAGACAGAATTTCTCTTTTTCCCCATCTCGCCACTTCCTCCTGTGCAGAGCCCAGAAGGAAATGAAATTACATCTAGCAAGTGGGGGAGGATGATTCTTAGAAAATTTTTCTTGTCAATGCAAATATACATAATTACATATGCATTTTCTTTACATTCCCTTGAGATGTCTGTTAATCGAAGATTATATCTATAGAGTAAGAAAACATGAGAATACAGTTTTCTGATGGGTATTTATACAATTTATTTACTTTTAATTACATATTAAAAAATTATAGTTGTATATACTTTAAGGGTACAAAGTTGTGTTACAAATTTTGAATGTAATGTAGAATTATCAGATTAAGTAATTAATATATTCAGCACCTCAACTATTTATTTTTTCAATGAGAACATTATCAATTTACTCTCTTTGTGATATTGAAAGGTACAGTGTTCAGTTATTAAGTATATTCAATATGCTGTGCAATTGATCTGAATGAAAAGATCACACTTACTTCTTTGTACCCTTTGCCTACAATGATGATACTTTTTAATTTAAGATTTGATGGGAAGTTGAGATTCAGAGAGATTGATAGACTGTTGATAAAATTCAGTTTAGGTTTGTCTTTGTTAATGCAACTTAAAGTATTAAGAGATATAAAAGTTTCAATATCTTCAAAAATTATTCCAATGTCATAATAGGAAACCTTGAAAGCTGAGCTATCTACTATATTCATGGGATTTGTTTATGCAGTATTACAACATGAGGCCAAATGGTTATAAAATGTGCTATCTGAGTGTCTATTCAGATGTGGTTATTTCCATGACAGATAAATATGCTCTTGCCACTTGGTAGAGCAATGGCAGAAGCATAATAAATGCGCATGTTGAGATTTCCAGGGATATATTTTTCTCTGCAGCATATTTAGTAGGCATGCAAATAAAGTTTTAACAGTGCTTAGTGGAATGTTAAAATTAATGCAGAGTGCCTGCTCTTATTGCTAATATAAGCCAGAAACCATCATATGCCAAGACATTGGTAGTTCCCAAACTTACTTGCAATCAGCTGGGATGCTTCAATAAAAATCAATGTGCAACATATGAATGTGTCTCTGTCTCACCCCTAGAGATTATGACTTAATTGGTTTGGGGTGGAAATTATGATTTCATTGGTCTAGAGGGGTAGGGAATGGAGCTGAGTTTTGAAATTTTTAAAAGATCCCAAAGTGATGCTAATGTGCAAAACATTTGGGAACTTCTGCATTAAGTAATCATTTTTCTTTTAAAATGTTTTCCCTCACCTGCAGCAAGAACAATTTTCCAGTCATTAGCAAAACTGCTAATTCTGTAATGAAACAAAGCCAAACCTCCATTTCTTTCTGTAAATAGAATTACTAGGCGAATTCTGGAAAGCTTTACAGTAAGGTTAATGTTCTATGAAACTGTTCAATTAAAGATTCCTTAAAAGAGAACATTATGATTGTTATGATATAATATTTAGGATTATGCTTAATTTCCAAATCTTAGCAAACTTTACAGAAAACAAGGTCCTATTCTACAGGACTATTTATTTTTGATCTAGCTATAAGGGAAATAAAAATTACTTTACATCTATGAGTGTCCTGAGAAAGCCAATCTTTATATACACATTGAATTTGTTCCTTTAATCATTTATTAATCTAAGTATTTATTAATTATATTCTTCACTCTTTGATCAATGACTTCTATATAGCAGGTCTTATGTAAAACACTATAGGAAAAAAAGAGATAAAAATACTATTTTTTTTATGTTTTGAAGACTCTATTATCCTTTGGCATAGTCCATGGGGAAAAAAATGATGAGCACAATATATATATACATGCATATACAAGAATGCTAAGCAGCACACAAATTATAGTAGTGATTTCAAAAAAGGGGAAATTTGAAAATTTTAGTAAATCCACATTTGGAAATATAGGGGGAAGTTAGCACTTTATTATCAATAGTCCATATTTAAGTATGTGGAATAGTTCTTATTAAATATTCAAGATAAACTTTTGTGATTTGTTAATAACACTAGCTTTCAATTTGGATCATGTATTACATATCAGGCTTTGTGATAAATCCTTCAGATATATTATATCAAACTAATTTTCATATCCAATTAGATTGGTTTTATTAGCCTCCTTTTATATGCAAGGAAATTGAGGACAAGGGAAATTAAGTAACTCCTCTATGTCATACACCTATTAAAGAGCTGAGCCCAGTTTAGAAGTCTCAAAGCATATACTCTTAACTATTGTTTCATTCTTAAAAAATCCAGCAGAATATACAATTTTATACATAGTGGAATCAAAATTAAATTTTATATAATGAATATTTCATTATGAAAGATACTGAGTAATTTCTACTTTAATTTTCTCTCTTTTTCACATGTTATATAACAAACATACGTTGAATTTACAATAAAGAAAGCAAGCCTTACTCACCCTGGGATCTGGAGTAGGGAAGGTCAGGTCTCATTTCCTTTTATCAGCAGCTACTGTGTTCCTGGCCAGATTCAAAACCTAGGGAGGAAGAAGTTGTGGGACAGATCAGGTCCTCTGTGGCTGGCTGGTTTCACACTCTTGGTCCTGGCTTGTGTTTAAAGTAAGCTCCTTAGAGGGGCCGGGTGGGTGAGGGAAGCCAACTCTCTCTATACTCATTCTCTGCTGCCATCACCCAAACAATTTGTCAGCCCTTCCTTTACCTCTAGAAATCTCCAGTCCTCTGTCCATTTACTTCAGTTATGAGTTAGATCCCTAAGCGTAGATTTTCCATAGAGCGTTACCTTCTTCCCTTCCCTTAAAGAAATGGGGGCTGTATTGTGGCAACAACTTTCTCTAAACAAATTTCTTCATAAATCTACTTTTTGTTCCTGACTTCTTTTCCACAACCTTCTTCTCCTGACTTATAGATCTACCAGAGTACACATAAAAATTTCTCAGAAACATTCTAATTCTTCGCATTGTAAGTGAGGGGTGTATAGTGACTTTTGGTATTCTGACACTTATGCTACAGAAAAATACAAAGGTAAGAGAGAAGCATCCTATTTGAACATCTGCTCTAATTATGTAAGTGAAGTGCAATAGTGAAATATACATAATGCTTTGGATACCAAGAAGAAAAAAAAAAAAAACTACTTTCCTACAGGTTGGCTGGCTGTAATTTTTAATAGTAGATAATCTCTCCAGGGAAGTGTGTATGTATGTGTGGGTACACATACACATATATATGTATACACACACACACAGGGTGTCATAAAATTATGCAAATTTTAAAGTAAGCAAAAACTATATCAAATTTTTAATACTTAAGTCATGTTTGACTTCTGAAATAACAAGAGATTCTCTACATGACTTTTATTCATTCTTTGTTATTAGTAACATATCAATATATATTACTATTTTAATGCAGTTTTTGCCTTTCTTAAAATGTGCAGAAATTTTTGGGAAGCCTCTGTGTGGGTGGGTGTGGGGGTAGTATATATGTTTTTGTGTTTTCTTGTGTGACTTTAAGTCATGTTATTTTTCCTAGCAACATATTTCAATTAACAGATTATATGCTGTTGGACTAATATTTATCATTACTAGTGTACCTGTGAGGTGATTTAATTTTAACAACACTATGGTCGACTTAAAACAGCCAAAGCATATTAATTGAAAATTTTAGTGTAGTGATATCTGTAGTTTACTTTAAAATAATTTCACTATTATCAGTGTGGTAACAGATGGATCATGGTTTAAAACATCATTAAGAAACTTTCCTCATCCAAAGTTCATAGACCAGGATAGTCAGGCACATTTTCATCTGAAATATAAGCCCTAACTATCCTAACTTGATCAACAACAGAGGCTTTACTATTTTTCTTAACTATAATTGGTTTTCATTTATAAAATGAATACCTTATTGGCTAAGAAATCCTTCACTCCTTAGTGAAGTGAAAAATAGGAAATGCAATGTCTACAAAAAAAAAATATTTTCAGAGAAACCCTTCTAGCATGGACATAAAAATCTAGCTAGCATGGTAAGTGGTCTGTACACTGAAGTGCTGTTCTCCAGGCTTCATTCCAAACAATGCAGAGGATTCTTGGTTCTCCAGAAAGCAACTTAAGTAGCATCATACTTGTCTTAGGTAGCCTTCCAAGAAGAACAATTTTGTTTTTTTCACAGCTCTCCCAAAACACAGAAAACTAGTATGTTCTGACCTCAAAGAGGTTGTATGACTGATAAGTTCCTGGGAAAGTTTTTTGGAGAATTAATTGGTAGTCTAACTATTATAGTTTCAAGTTATTGGGAAATAGTCATCTATTTATAGCCCCCCTCATCCTATTAAAGCTCAATCAAAAAGAATGTAGTAGTTCTCCATCACCAAACTATTTTATGCCAGTTCAAAATAGCCTGTGGGAGACATGGGCACTAGGAATCATGAGCAGAAGAGTACTGAGAAGGTTCACAGAGCAGATGCTACTTGAGTTGCATACTGACAAGCAAGCAGATTTCCAAAGTTGACAGGAAGTTGTGAAGGGATATATCTCAGCAGAGTAATATAATATAAATTGTCCCTAGATATGGAAGAGTATGGACTATCATTCAACTAACGTATGGCTGAAACTTTGCAGTACTAATGCATAAACAGAAGCAAAGGCAAGTTATCTATATGATCTATAAAAGGGTTTTTCAAACTTTTAAAAACACAATTCATAGTAAAATATTTTATATTACCAGAGTATAAATACAGAAAAATTAAAATTTCACAAAAGATTACATCATACTAGACCCAATGCTTTAAAATACTTATTTTGGTCTATTCTTTTCCATTTTATTTTATTAAAAATATTGATTTGAGTGAGTAAATTCATTTTATGACACATCAATGGATCACTGTCATAGTATAAAAACTCTTCCCTGAGGACAATTCTATAAAATGTTGAGAGCTATGGAAGATTTTAAGAAAGAGTTTGTAAACATTGGAAAGAAAATGTTTAGTAGGACATAGAATTAATTAGGGACATGAAATTAGAGATGGAGGGAAAATATATAGAGAAATACAATACTAGTCTAGATAAGGAATTGTGAGTATATGATCCAAACGTTAGCTTTGAAGATTGGAGCCAGGGAAGATTTACGATATAAATGGGTAGAATTAGCACAACGTGGTAACTAATTTTAGGTGTAGGGGAAGAGGAAGGTGAAGTGACGGAGAGGAAAGATTCAAGAATACATTCTAAATTAATGGATCACATAATAAGTCTGTATATGGTTGAGGGTTGTTCATAAGAAGTCTCTTCATGCAAGAAGAGGTGACACTCAGCTTGGTTTTACTTATTTTCTCCTAAGAGAAGTTTATAGCATACTATTGCTCTCAGTGTGGTTTCAGATCCTCCAAGATTTTATTATAGAACGTATCTTAGGATGTATGTTGGCTATTTAGAACTTGATGGCTGTCTGGTTCAATGGATCCCAAATGTGATGCTGCCTAATAGAATACCTTTGGGTGAAGAATTCAAAGATATATGTTGTTTGGCAAACCCCCTACTGGATCTTTGCAGTAGCCCTATGTCTGGAATATGGCTATCACTGATCTTTTTTTTCTACACATGTGAAAACTGAGTCTCTGGAATGTAGTGACTTCTGAGATCCTAACTATTTATAGGCTTAGCTGGAACGAAAGTCCACCAAGTTTATCACTTTCCCCCATTTCATTGCTTTCCTTAGAACCTTCATGCTTTGTTATTTACTGATGACCTTGCCTTATACTTTTAATTTTTTTACTGTGCTTTAATATGAGGATACAAATTATTAGGCTACATTTTAAATTAAGACTATATGTGTATTTCACCATAAAACCTTTCTGTCCTTTCACATTTCAAAAAAAAAAAAAGAGTAAAGAGTGAGAATTGAGGGCAGTGCCTGTGGCTCAAAGGAGTAGGTGCCAGCCCCCATATACCGGAGGTGGCAGGTTCAAACCCAGCCTGCACCAAAAACTGCAAAAAAAAGAAAGAGAATTGAAAGGTAAAAGTATCTAGTTCTAATAGCTTACTTTGAGGAAATTAACTCTGCTGAAGACCAGTTATAAAACTACTTGATTAAAGGATCTCTTATTCAAACACTTCTGTCTTTTTTTATAACTGTTAAGTATAACCTCGGGAGACAGATCTTTTTAAGAGAAATATTAAAATTATTAGACATAGTAGGAAAACATGATTTAATTCTGTCCCCTATTAGTAAAACTTATTTTTTAAATTGTAACTTATATTTCTAAAACTATACCATGATGTGTTGGAAAGATTAGAATTTATTTGTATACATTGATAAGAGCAAGAGATTTGAAAGAAACAGACTGATTGAATCTATAATTTGTTGTTTTATTATTTGTTTTTTATGTCAGATTGATATGAGGGTAGAAATGTTTAGGTTACATTCTTTTCACTTCCAAGATAAAGTTCAAGTTGTAATTGAACCCTTCACCCAGGGGGCGTGCCGAACACCCTCACATTGGGCAATGTAGGCAAGAGTCCGCCAATCATCCTCCTTAATCCCTCTCCCTCTTCTGCCCTTGCCCTTGCTAGACTGTAGTTGTGTTTTTACTTCATTTGGGCATGTAGTTGTTTACATATTGGTTCCTATTAGTACTGAGCACATTGGACAATTTTTTCCCCATCTTTAATATACTTAACTAAGAAGAATATGTTTCAACTCCATACAGGTAAACAAAACAGATGTAAAGTCTCCTTCCTTTCTTATGGCTAAATAGTACTCCATGGTATACATATATGACAGTTTGTTAATGCATTCATAAGTTGATGGGCACTTGAGTTTCTCCCACATCTTGGCAATTGTGAATTGAGCTGCAATAAACAATCTGGTACAAATGTCCTTGTGGTAAAATTATTTTTATTCTTCTGGGCAGATACCTAGAAATGGCATTGTGGAATCAAATGGAAGGTCAACTTTTAATTCTTTGAAAATTCTCAATACTTTTCCCCATAGATGTATTAGTTTGCAATCCCACCAGCAAAATTTGTTTTAAAGAGTTATTTTTTCCAAGCACTCTAGGAGGCTAAGAAGGGTAGATTGTCTGAGCTCAGAAGTTATAGACCAGCCTGATCAAAGCAAGGCCATAACCCTACTAAAAATAGAAATAACTAGCCAGTCATGGTGGCACGCACCTGAAATCCCACCTATTCAAAGAGTCTGAGGTAAGAGAATCCCTTGAGCCCAAGAGTTTGAGGTTACTGTGAGGTATGATGCCATTGCACTATACTCAGGGTGATAGAATGAGACTCTGTCTCAAAAAAAGAAAAAGAAAAGAGTTATTGTTGGATTTATTAGTTATTCATGCAAAATAATGAGATGGCACCAGACACACATTAAGTGCCAAATAAATGGTGTTTACCAGTGAATATTTCCCCAAAGTCAGAGTACTTCTTTTTTTCTTTTTTGAGACAGAGCCTCAAGCTGTCACCCTGGATAGAGTGCTGTGGCATCACAGCTCACAGCAACCTCCAATTCCTGGGCTCAAGCGAGTCTCTTGCCTCCACCTCCCAAGTAGCTGGGACTACAGGCGCC
>CAUYRH010155758.1:0-14811 GCA_963574655.1 Perodicticus potto | reverse complement strand
ATCATGGGGTACAATGTGCTGGTTTCAGATACAATCTGAAATATTTTCATCAAACTGGTTAACATAGCCTTCATGGCATTTTCTTAGTTATTGTGTTAAGACATTTATATTCTGCATTTAGTAAGTTTCACCTGTACCTTTCTAATATGCACCGTAGGTGTGATCCCACCAATTACCCTCTCTCCACCCAACCTCCCCACTCCCCTCCCCTCCCTTGCCCCTTTCCCCATATTCTTTTAGTTTAAAGAAACTTTTCTGAACTTAGATAAAATCAAGTATTTTCTTTTCCTTTTTGATGTAGACATATATCAAACAGGTGCAATTCTGAAATTCTGGGGCTGCCCCTCCCCCCCAGCCACTGCACCTGCTCTTCTGACATTCTGTGCTGGATAACACATTGTTTTCCGGGCTGTTCTGTGAACTGTAAGATGTTTAACAGCATATCTGACTCCAGACACTGCCACTGTCTTGTGAGATGAGGATGGAGAGGTAAGGACCAGTCTGTTCAAAGCCAGCGTTAGCCATTAGCTCTGAGCCCTTCTCCCTGTGAATATTTTTTAAGCCAGATAAGTGAAAATTCTAAATACGACATGGTACCTGCCATTTTTCTTTGATTTACACCTTTTCAATACCAACATTTTTCTACAATTACCTATGTTAACTTGCCATTTAACTGATTTAACTATTTTATTTGTCAGATTTTCAAACAATGGTTCGCACACCCAGTGACTTTAAGATCTGAAGGGCAATCTTGTCAGGATGAAGACTTAGGTTTCCAGAAAGGATCTACCTCCTTGGGCAGATGGAGAACACACTCTATTCTCATTTGACTTATCCAAGAATTAATTCCTTATTCCCATGGAAGATGTAACAGCTCCTGCCATACAAGTCGCATATCTGACCCAGAATTAAAAACTTAACACATATGGCCTGACAAAACATGATCATCAGATGAACTAGTATATCCTTCCCATGCTTGTTCTGACAAGCAACTTTAATCTCAACACCTATCCCACATATTCTTTTCTTAATAACATATCTCTCTCTGTTGATGGTTAAATTGAACTAGATTTGCTCCGTGACTAACAGAGGAATTCGGTATTTGGGTATTTGTATACCTCCCTTAGAATAGCAGCATAAATAAGTATCCTCCTATTTACCTTAAACCTTACTAATTTTATAGCACATCTAACCTAGAAATTAAAGCCAAAGTTTGTGATTAATGGACTCTTGCAACCTAAGCTTATAACATCAAATTTAAATGAAAAAAGAAGAGAGAAAAAAATACATTTAAAATTTAAAGTCGTGTGACACACTTTTTGGAATTGGGACCCAATTATAAGAGGGACTTTACCTCACAAATGCAATCATGTAACCTGGTTCTTTATACCATCAATGAATCCCCAACAATTAAAAAAACGTTTAAAGGAGTCTAATATAGTATGATGCACACATTTAGAACTTTCTCAGTAGTCTCTTTGCAAAAGATACGTCAAAATGATAAATGAGATTTTTCTTTCAGTTTTTCCTCATTTGGAAATGTAAGCATTTAGTTCTAATCCTTGTTTACTTTGCTGGGGAAATTTTCTCAACCATTTGTGTCTTTTTAATTCATATAAATGTTCTTTGATTTCCCTTCATTAGTACACTTATTTACTTCTTTGTTGTGTTAGTTAAGCAAACTAACTTTAGAAAAATGAAGTTAGATCCTTAATCGTATTAACCATCTTGGAGAAATGAAAATCTGTGTTAATTCTGAAGAAACTGAATACAAACTTGCCTTTGTATTATTCTTGAAAAGCTGAAAACTGCTAAAACATAATAATGTAAATCAGAATAGATTGTAAATATTTACTCTCTTAAGGGAGTAAATCAAGGGAATAATTGTAGCGATAGCAGAGTCTGGTTGTTTACATGAGGGGGTTAAGTAAGGGACTTCGAAGACGATGCTATCTATAAACTGAAGATGAAGCTTATCTGGGAATGGGTCCAGTTTACTAAGTCTACTTTTATAGACTGATAAAATTAACTTTATAAATCAGATTACAATTCAATAAAGTTTTAATGTTATTTGCCAACATATTCCTAATCCACAAAGATCTTTTCCCATGGACCTGTATTCATTGTTTTCCCTCATCCAGGTACACAACGCAGAAGGGTATCATCTGCTGTGTAGATTCCCACTCTTCAGTTACTTAGGCATGACAACTGGACTTAAAACCTAAATTCTAACCACAGATCTTGTTTTACTTACAGTCACATGTCAATGTCACGTTGGCAGTCTATTCTGCAGTTTGGTGCACTCTTGGCCAAGAGACTGGATGCACGGAAAGAAAGATGATCATGGGGAAAAGTTGACTGAGGAATGGCCAGATGGAGGATAGAGGAAAAGTAAAACTCAGTCACCTCCGTGACACGTGGCCCCCCAAGAGCCCTGGTTCTGGTTTTGGCTATCCTTTGAGCCACTTTGATAAACAGCTAAAGACATGATAATTAGCCTTAGGTTACTCTAGGTCATTGGTTCTCAATCTGTGGGGGCACGACCCACAGGAACTGTATTAAAGGGTCACGACATTAGGAAGGTTGAAAACCAGTTATCTAGGTGGTTTTCCAAAGCCTACTGTGCTCGGGATGCCTGGTATGTGGGCTGGGGAGTTCCCTGCAGATGACATGGTGTTCCTCCTTCCCACAGGTATGGCAGTTGCTGGGGCAACATCAAGGTGTGGCAGCACCAAGTTGGGGATCCTACCCTAGTGCATCTTTCTCAGATGTGGCAATTGCTGGAGACCAGCACAGGGTGGCGTGACCACCTTTGTCCCCACAGACCCCCGCTGGAGGTTCCTTTCTATCTTCCTAACAAATATCACGCTTAGATTTTATTTGCATGTTTATATCCTATTGCTATCTAGCTCTGGCTCTTATATTTGGTCTAAAATCTTAATTTTAAGATTAAACACATTTTCCATTTTTTAAACGTATCAGTCCTTCTTCCTCCTTATCCCCCTCTTCAGCATGCCCATGCCCTGATTAGAGATTGAGCTTCATATGTCTATCAATCAAGTGGCCTCTTATGCTATGGTGAAAACAATGATCTCGACATTCCAGCAGCCTAATACAAGAAGGGTTTTATTCTTGCTCTTGCTGTGTGTCTAGCGAGTGTCACTGAAAATTCTTTTCTGCCTGTTGACACCTTGGTCCCTGGGCTGGTAATGTTCAATCTATCCTAAACATTACCTCTTTGGCAGAGGGGAAGACATAGCAGTACATCTCTCACCATCTCTTTAGTTTTTCTACCAAAATTGACACCTTTTGGGCAAAAAGTTAATGGGTCACTCCTTACTTCTATGGCACAGACAACACAATTATAACTGCATCCTATAGGGAAATTAGAAATATTCATGGGCAGCACCGATGACATGTGTGAACTAGGGATAAAAGAAAAGTGCTGTCCTCTCCTCTCCTTTGTACAGACAATATGCAAGGGCGCAATGGGTATAGCATGACCCCAATAAATACTCTTATCCTGAAAAGGGAAGCACGAAGGAAGACAGCAGCTGTGGCACTGGGCAATGTCATTGAGCTGGTACCCTTGCTGGTTCTACTTTCAGGCTGGGGAAAGTCCTTGTTTAAGCTCTGGATGTTCTTTGAAAGTTCTTCCCCATCCACTGGTGTCCAGGCTCTTCCTTTCTGAGTGTTCTGTCTGGCTACCTCTGAAGATGGAAGATTTGGCTTCCGTGGGGACTCAGCAACTTTGTCAGCCAGCTTTCAACTTTCCCACTACCAAAGGTTCAAGGATCAATATATGTCTCAAATAGTACTTTTTAGTTCTGGCAAACTGGAGTTTTGATACAAAACATTTTCAGAACTAAGTCGGTTTTTGATTTGATTGCAATGTGGCTCTTCATAATAGTGGGTGTTCTCATGGTTTCATTCAAGACATACTTTGCATATTTGTTCTATCTATGAAATGTTCTGTCCTTATGCCTCTCTCTCTCCCCCCTCCCTTTCTTTCTCACCATCTTTCTACCTAAATGTGTGTAGATAAGCAGATCAGGCTTTAGAGAAAGCACCACATACTTACTCTACTTTGTCCAGGATATTTAGCCCAACTGAAATGAGTTATTGGAGGCTTCATTTTCAGTTTTGCCTTTACTCAAAATTTGTATATGGAATTATTCTTTGCTGCTCCTGCACCTATTCTGAATACCATTTCAATGGCTGCAAACTGACAACGAAAGGATACCTTAGACAAGGTTTCTCTGTTGCCAAAACCAAAATTGAATCTGGCTGATCAAGCAGAAATGGTATCTATTCAAAGAATATTGGGTGGCTTACAAAATTTTTGCATTAAAGAACCAAGCTTCAGGCTAAGTTTTCAGGAATCATGCCAACCTCTTTCCTGCAGAGTTCATCTGATGAGACATGTCTAACCGGCTACCACTTCACGGAGAGTGTCAGCAGAAGCCGTCACTCCACTGCCCAAGTGAAGCTGGGTCGGTCCCAAGGAATTGGGGTCACCACTACCCACATAATTGGATGCCGTTTCCACTATTGCCCTTAGGAACAGAATAAATTTTTAATGAGTATGCTTCCTATGGTATTTGACTTAAATTGAAGTTCTTGAGATGTTTTCTGGGTTGTACCTTTAGGGGGTCAACTCATAAGTCTGGAAATTAATCAGACATGGTGAAGATGTTCAAAGAGTGCTTGGCAGAGGAAATAAATGATATTCGCTATCTCATATTCTTCTCTATATTGAAGATTTAGTAGCTCCTTTCTAACACTGAAAAAGAAAAAGGGAAAAAAACCAAGTATGGCATGTAATGTAGGTTCTAGAATTTCACAAGAATTCTATTTGTTATCTACCTTATATGCCTGAAAATTTCAAATTATAACAATTTCTAATGAGGATCCACCCCTGATTGTGTTAACATGCTAATAACAACAAATAAGGACATCTATAGGTGGAAAACAATTTTCTATATTCGCTTTCTCAATTTATCTTTACTAAAACCCTTCAATGTTAGTGTTATTATTACCGTCACTTAACAGGACAGGAAATAATTGAGAGAAGTTTTGTAACTTGCTCATAATTGACTTCTTCTTCATAGCAGAGCTGAGAACTGAGTCCAACCTTTTTGTTTGAAACATGTTTTCAATATACGAAATTGCAATTACGCATTGATACTAAAAAGAGGTTAGGAATGGAGGGAATGAGACATAAGAAAACAAAGTCTTATTCTTGTGGATGGGAGGGTTACAGTGAGATAGGAGAATAAGGACATGGATATTCTGTCATGATACAGTGTTGAGAAACAAAATTATCTGTACTATAGTGCAAGCCCACAGAGAGAAATAAAGGGATATGGGAAGAGAGATAAAATAAATCAACATGTTATACCTCATAGTATTTAAAAACTCCACACTGTCTGTTTAATAAACTCTCATCATTTCTGGAAAGTTTAGCCAATACCAATACCCAATCAGCACCCTAAAAGACATGTTAGCTGTTTTCTTCAAACTCAGGTTTTTTTTTTTTTTTCTCCTTTGCGAAGTTAATTAGTTGTTTAAATATTAGTGTTTCCTGATAGTGGCTTTCACTGTTAGCATTAAGATTCACTCATGGACTTTAAACAATCAAAAATATTGTTTTCAATTTATCAGACCCTGTTGCCATCACCTTTTGCCCAAAAGCACTGTGGATTTCTTCGTGTTTTGTAGTTTTATTCACCAATTACTGTTGCCTGGTGACATCCCTTAAATAAATCTTTGCATGTTATAAAAGGTTTACAATGTTTCTTGAAAAATGAAGTGGAAGAAGGTGAAAATTGCCTCAGTGTTAATTCATCTCTTAGATACTGTGTGCTGAGCAGAACTTCAACTGTTTGAAGTTACGTTTTGGTTAAGAAATTGAGGGCATCTGCGGTTGGCCCCCTGACTGCCATTGTCTTCCGTCCTCAGGTCGAGTCGGCTACTGATTCTGACCTGCTTATTTCAGTTCCACAGCATATATGGAAATTTCTGCAGGGCCTTTTATCACCGAAGGAGCACAGAACTCACAAGCCCTGCTTCCAGCATAGCTTACGTGACAGCTCCTGAGAGGTGCTGTGTTCTGTAAGAGCATTCCTGGTTCCAATCACTTTATTGGGTAGAAGAGGCTGTGGTGCCTGGTTACACTTTCAGTAATGCAGGTGGCTCCCTGACTTCCGAGAATTAATTAGATTTTCTCTCTTTTTAAAACTCACCCTGTTTTTAAACAAAGACTTTACTACTTATTATATTATGATATTTCCAATTTATGTGTCATGTTGTATTCTTCACATTAGATTCATTCAGACATTGGGTTCATGTGGATCAAATTATTACTTAAATGTCATGTTGAATTTGATCCTACAGAGAGTTCTTACCTGAGGGAGAAGCTTATTATTTTTATTATGTTGCCCTTTTCTCTCTATGTCTTGGATTTTTTTATGTTTGTTTGTTCCCTATATACATGGAAAGCCAAGCCCTCACTGACTTCACTCAGGATGTTCTGAAACTTGCAGGAAATGTTTGAAGCACATGATTCAATGTGTGTGTGTGTGTATGCAGATGGTGGGGGCAGGTTGAGAGTATTATTTCAACTTCCAATGAAATTTGATATTTACTTGATAGTTATATGGCTTTTGTTGTCTTTATTATCTTAAATTCCTGAGGCTTATTGTTGAGCCTCCTAAGAAAGCTTTTCCCCAGCATCCCTACTTCATTTGGTTATCTTATTTACCATGATGATGCATTGTCTTTTTTATGCAGATGATATACTGATTTATCTTTTTCAGTGAGCTTTTCTGCAGCAATTTCAAAGCTGTCAGGCTGGCAGACTAAGATTAAAGATTAACAGACCCAGTATTTCTATAATAAAGTACATACAAACACTACTGCCAACAAAAGATCTTTGATTTAGCGATTTTTCTGGTGTAACTCTTTTCTTATGAGAAGGGGCTCTCGTGTAGAAGTGCAAAGTCAAGGTCAAGGAGGAATGGACTCTTAAGTTACCGTAGCAGGGTATTAGTCACTGGTTGCTTAAATGTTTCATTTAACTTCTAAGGAACATTGATCAACCATGACCATTGTTCTTTAAGACTGATTTATAAGTACAGGAATAGTCTGGGAGCCCCACATTACTACATTAAAAATCAGGAAATGTGAAGAAAAAAAAAGTTAAGAGAGATAAAGAAAAAACAAAATATTCTGTGGTCAAAAATGCCCCTGTACCACCTTCTCATGTTGAAGCCAGTGAGGGCTTGGCTTTCCATGTCCTTCTTTACTCTGATTCTACACTTTCCGTCTAGGGCACCATACACATTCTCATTGCTTTAATGCCATCACTATTTTCTGGCTCTAAAGGCATCATACATCTTCAGCCCTGGTGTGTTTTCTGAGATGCATAATCGTGTAATGGCTCATGTGAATATTACATGGAAATGTTATTAATATTGTTCAGGTGACATGTCACAAACTGAAGACTTTAGCTCTTAGTCTAGTGTTTCTGAACACACTTCTCTCACTAATTTCACTAATTGTACCAGCAACTCTTGAGAATGGCCTTCACATGTCTCTCATCTAACTTATTAGGGAACCGGGCTGCTTCTACAATTCCCAACTCATCTGTTTCTATTTCCAATACAGACCCTCTATTTTGAGCTACCATCTTTCATTTGGTTTATTGGTTTTCCATTCATCCTTGCCTGGCTTCAATCCACATAACAAGCAGAAATAGACTTTACAAAGTTAAAGCACACTTACTGCTTCACTGCCCAGAACCCTGTATTTACTTTTTATTGCATTTAGAAATCAACCTGAAACTCTTCAAGTATTTAATTTTGATGACAACCAAGATGGACAGCCTGGATTTCATTTGTGGCTATTCCCAGTTATTATTTGTGTAAATTTCAGTATATCATCCCTTTGTCCCTTAGATTTCTCATCTTTAAAATGGGAATGTTAAAGGTAAAATTTTATGTCTCCTAGAGTTCTTGAGAACATTAAACAAATTAACTATGCCTGAAATTAGAATAATGTCTCGTAGTAAGCACTGTATAAGCCTACAGTTATCTCTGACCTATAGCCCATGGATTGGGCTGCATGCAGATGATTTAAGGACTATTTTGCTTCTCTGTGGCATCAGAGAACACAAAACTCTGCATGGACATTTGCTCAACAACTGTAATTAGTGTTTATGTATTTCATGTGTGGCCCAAAGCCGCTCTTAATTTTCCAGTTTGCTGAAGAAAAGAAAAAACACTTGAACACCCTTGAAGGATTGCCATTGGCTTCAGCTTCCAAGTCATCCATAGCCCACCCTCTGTCTCTCTCTTCAGTATCACCTGGTACCCCTCTCCGGCTCGCCAAGTTCCAGCCACATTGCCCTTTGTCTAGTTATTATTTTTTTCAATTATTCTTATAAGCTAGTTTCTTCCCAGTGTTCATCCATTTAAATTACCATTAAAATAACATCTTAAACATCACACAATGGACCCTGAATTATTTCGTCCTTTGTTATTTTTCTTTGCTGTAGCCTGTTATTTCCTTTATGATACATATTACAGTTTATATGTACATATTTGTTGTCTATTCTCAGCATCACCTTAAATGTTCCATGTGAGTAGAGTCATGAGCCTTTTGTTCACTACTAGATACTCAGGGCCAGACAGAGGATCTGGTAAACAGTGGTGCTCAGTAAATACTAGTTCAACTAAAGAATGAGTGAATTTACTATTTACTTTTAATTATTTATGATGATACATAAATTTTATGGCAATAGCTTTTATGATGTTACATATTAACAAACAAATGTTTTTAACATTGTCAGTCTCTTTGAAGCAGTAGAGCTTGCCTTATTCCTTTTCTCTTCTACCTCCTTTTATTCCTGTTTAAGAAAGCATTGTGTATTTACTCAGATCCAATAATTTGCCCCTCTGTTCTTCATTAATTTGTGCATGGGCAGTTGATGCTATTTCTTTCTTTTCTTTTTCTGGCCAGATACTCACCAATAACGTTTCCTGATCTGTGGTAAGTAACAAAGGTCACTTGTTGATGTGTCCGGGAATCAAAATGTGCTTAGGAACTCAAGAGAAGAGGAATTTACCCAATCCTAACAGGTATCTAATGGCACAGATGAAACATGGGCTTGTGAAAGGCTTTCAAGAAAGTCTAGCCTGAGATTTCTTATAAAAGCTTCCAGCAAAGCCAATTTTAAAGGAAAGAAGAGTCTTGATGGCTAATAATTAATTATTATTACTGCACTTTATACAAATCATCAGCCCCAGTATACTGAAAGTACAGTTTATGTTGGCAACAAAGTTAGTTCTGCTATAATTTGTCTTTAGTAAAGAGAGAAATTGGAGGGAGAAAACTGATTCAAAGAGAAAAGAGGCTGTGGCCCACCAGTATTAAATCCCAGCCTTGTCTATACTATCAACTCATAAAATGAGACACAACTGTGTTACTAAATTGATCTATTAAATGAGACTAAGAGATTGGCCAAAGATTATAGAATTATATACAGTAGTTATGTTTACACTGAAGCTTTAAGACTCAACAAAGGTTGCCTGTTTACTACACTGGAAAAATTTGTGCAGTAGTAAATGTTATTTATTGTGTCTATATAGATACCTAAAGAAAAATTAGGACCGGTGTGAGAATTTCCCAGTAAATGGTGCAACTGTAACACTGCATCCTATTGTGTCTAATCCATGTACTCTGCTCAGTCTGCTGCTGGCAGAAGCCAAGTGGCCCACTTGCCTGGACTTATAAGATGCCTTTTTCAGCGTAAGGCTGGGTCTGAGAAGCCAGAGGCTATTTGCTTTCCAGTGGGAGAGACCAGACATGGGAACTGCGATCCAGTACACATGGACCAGGTTGCCACAGGGGTTCAAAACATGATTTTTAGAGAAGTGCTGGCTCATGACCTCCAGAAATTTCCAGCTGGGGAATTAGGGTGTGCTCCAATATGTTGATAACCTCCTCTTATGGCACCCTATCCCAGAGGGCTGTGACCAAGGCACAGACTGTCTTTTATGACATCTAGAGGTATGTGGCTATAAAGTGTCTAAATGAAAGGCCCAGATTTGCCAGCAGCAAGTACGTTATCTAGGATTTACTATCCAGAAGGGGGAGAGAAATCTAGGTGTGAAATGTAGGCAGGTCATTAATTGCCTCCCCACCCCCACGAGCCAAA
The DNA here is from genome assembly GCA_963574655.1 of Perodicticus potto. NCBI lineage: Eukaryota > Metazoa > Chordata > Mammalia > Primates > Lorisidae > Perodicticus > Perodicticus potto. The sequence continues at coordinate 4,592 of CAUYRH010155758.1, read as the reverse complement.
AGCAGGTTCAGAATTCTTAAGCGTGGTTGGAATTTGACGTTTTTGGATCCCCAACTTTGCTGTCTTGGCTAAGCCCTTGTGTGAGGCAACTAAAGGAGAGGAAGGAGAGCCCTTAGAATGGGGAGGAGAAAAGGAACATACCTTCTCCCAGCTAAAGATGAGGCTAATAAATGCACTTGCATTGGGGCTACCAAACTTGGCCTAGCCCTTCACTTTGTATATCTCAGAGAAAGGAAAGATGTCTGTAGGTGTGTTAACCCAGCTGGTTGGGTCCTGGCCAGGGCCTGTAGCTTACCTCTGTAAGCAGTAGGATGGAGAGGGAAAAGGATGGCCACCATGATTATGGACTCTACCCGCCATTGCTCTCCTTATCAAGAAGCTGATTAGCTGACTCCAGGGCAGAATCTCAGAGTGAAAGTTCCCCACTCTGTGGTCACTTTAATGGACACTAAGGGACATTTTTGGCTTTCTAATTCAAGAACGCCCTGAACCCAGCCATGCTCCTTCCCGTCAGTGGAAGAGAGACTGAGCATGACTGTATGGAAGTTATAGATAATGTGTATTCTAGCAGAACTGACTTGCGTGACTAGCCTTCGACAAATGTAGACTGGGCCTTCTATGTAGACTGAAACAGTCACATGATGGTGCAAGGTGAGCAGCAGGCTGGGTCTGCAGTGGTCACCTTAACAGAGACTGTAGAGGCTAAGCCCCTACCCCAAGGAACATTAGCTAGGAAGGCTGAGTTAATTGCCTTGACTCAAGCCTTAGAAGTAAGTCAAGGGAAAAGTGTGAATATCTACACAGGCTTCAATTTTGCTTTTCTGACTCTCCAAGTGCACAGGGTATTGTACAAAGAAAAGGGACTATTAAATTCTGGGGGAAAAGACATTAAGTATCAGCAGGAGATACTTCAGTTGCTAGAGGCAGTATGGAAACCCTGAAAGGTGGCAGTGATGCAGTGTGGTGGACATCAAGGAGATGCTTCCCGCATCACTAAAGGGAACACTAGGGTCAGTACTGAGGCAAAAAGGGCTGCATCCAACCCATACCAGGTATTGTGAGTGGCTCCTCTCATCCCATGGTTCCGAAGCTCATGTCTATCTACTCCCAAAGGGAGAAGGAATAGTTGGCAATGAAGAGGAGCCAGGAAATGTAGGGAGGATGAATAAAGATGCCAGATGAACGAGTAGCAGTCCTCCAGCTTCTAGGAGCCACTGTGGTGACAGAAGTCTTTGATGAAGTTTCTAGGCTGGTACCTCTACCTCTTCCACCTGGCAGCCCTGGCCCAAACCATCAGTATACACTATCACCTGACACCAGTTCAATGTGCACCAAGAACCGATGGTACCCCCAGGAATCCAGTTGTATGGAGCAATGCCCTTAGAGGACTTTCATGTAGACTTTACTGAAATGCCCAGGTGTAGAGGGAACAAGTACTTGCTGGTGATGGTCTATCAGACTTGGAATAGGTAAAAACCTTCCCCACTGGGGTAGGACTCCTGAAGTAGTAAAAGTGTTGCAAGGAGAAATTGTCCCATGGTTTAGGTTGCTGCTCTGGTTTAATTTTGACAATGGACTAGCCTTCATGACAGAAGTAGTGCAAATAATGACTAAAGCTTTAAGTATCACCTAGAAAGTGTGCGTAACTTATAGGCTTCAAAGCTTAGACAGGGTAAAGTGCATGAACAGGACCATGAGAACAGAAATTGGTAAACTCTGCCAGGAAGCAAAGTTTAATGGTATACAGGCCTTGCCACTGGTGTTGTTCAAAGTGGCCTCTGTCAACCCTCTGCAATTTAGCAGGAACTCTTAAAAGAACTGGGAAAGACTGAACTGAATAGACAAAAACCCTACAAAGAGTAGCAAGGAAAATCTCCACTAGGGTAATTAACTGTGTTCTGTTTAGTCTTTGTGTCTGTACATCCTTTCTCTCTGGAGAATCAAGGGAACCAAGTCTAGGTCCAGAATCAGAACCCAGGCCCCCTCAAACCAAAGTAAGAAGGACTTTCCACCATCATCCTGACCACATACACAGCAGCAAAGGTGAAAGGAATCCCCACCTGGAGTCATCACAGCTGGCTGAATAGGACTTCACTGCCCCTTGGAAAGTAAAGGTAACTTTAAGACAGTCTACATGCCCTGCTCCAGCCACATACTGGGAGCTGGCTGGTCAACACATGGCTGAAGCATGAGGAAACTCCTTGAGGGACTTGTCTTAATCGGACTTTGGACTTTGAGAAAAGGGGGGCCCTTTTTGCCTTAGTACCGATACTTGAATGTCACACAGGGAAAAGTAAAAACTCGTGTGTATATTACCCCACCACCGTGTACTATTAAGGCCTGAGTAGAGAACCCGAGACGAGTCACAGTCCCTAAAATGTCAGTGCTGAAAAGCAATTAATATCGGCATCTGTAGAAGCAAGCTGATATTGAGACCCCCAATTAAAATATACTGGAGTCTCAAAAAGCGGGAATGAGAGAGTATACCTGAGAAGGGTGAGGTCTAGCAGACCACAAGGATACATCTACGGGGTCCTCTCCATGGTGACTCAGCTCTTGGAAATTTGTAAACTTAACTTCCTGGAACTTGGAAATTTCCAAGTTCTGTGAAATCCTGTAGTTCTGTAGAGGCTAGAATAGCATCTCCCACTTGATTCAAACTGGCCAATGAGAAGGCTGCCTGTGGGGTAGAACTTTTTGACTGTCCATAAAAAGCGAAAGACCAAGCCAGTCGGGGAGTGTGGCCATTTGGAATTCTATGCCATAAGCTCCCAGATCTAAATAAAGCCCTTTCTCTTATTAAAAAAAAAAATTGATGAGTGAAACCTTTGAAAATGCAGTCCCAGGAAGGCAGAGGAAATATAAGAGAGAAACACGTAGAGGTAACCAAACGAGGGAACTGTGCTTTTACAAACACCTCATCTCTATCACTTTAGGACATGTACAAGTCCAAATCCAACTTCCACAGCAGCTGACGAATTACCAAATACGAATTAGTTGAATTGGGATCTGAATAGAAGTGAGTCTATCTTGTGTTTGCAAATCTGTCTTTCCTGTGAAGGACTGAACAATGGAATTGTTCCAATCCTATTTTTTTCTGTTTTGTTTTAATGTACTTTAGCCATTACACTGATTCTTTTCCTTTTGAATATGGAATTCCTTTCCTTATGCAATTTTCTTTTCTTTTTTTTTTTTTTTTTGCAGTTTTTGGCCGGGGCTGGGTTTGAACCCACCACCTCTGGCATATGGGGCCGGCGCCCTACTCACTGAGCCATAGGAGCCACCAATTTTCTCTTCTTTTTAATAGAGATAATAGTGTGTGTAGAGTTAGTGTGTCATGTGGTTAAGAGACATATTCTCACAGAATTTTGCTTTTTTTGTTGATTTATTTGTTTAATTTCAGGTTAATATGAAGGCACAAATGTTTGGGTTTTATTGGTTTCATTTCTAAGGTAAATTTCAAGTTGTAGTAAGGCTCAACTACAAAATTTTGACTGTACACTTTTATAAGCAAAATGTCTGAACACAATGTAAAATCAGTCAAATTTATCTGATCATTGATCTTTCTGGCTTTTATTCATTTTTACCAATTTATTTTGTATATTCACTAATATAATATGCAGACACTTTGTAATTTGAATGATGAGTAAATATAAAATAAGTATCACTTTAAAATAACTTACTTAAATTTTAAATAGGATAAAAACTTTTCTTTACATAGGAAAATATTACATTCTATAAATAATAATGTTTTTGTGGGGGAGGTATCATTAAATAAATGTAATTATTGTTTTAATACCGTGTGATACAGAATTGTGACAGTTTATAACTAATTTTAGTTTATTAATGTATGCATACTTTGTTTCAAAGTTCTCTATGATTTTCAGAAATGTGACTGTATAAGTAATAACAAAAATACAGTTCCCTGAGGACTTTGCTAAATTACCAGGCTCATGTTTTCAAGTTAAGTACCAATAATACCCTTTCCTATATTTGGCTGGCAACCATTTGATTTACTTAGTATCTGTGATCTGTTCATTCAAACAAATTGGAAAGACTTTTTCTTGTCTTTTTTTTTTTATTCATTTGTTTTGCTTTTAGCAAATATACGTAATATCCTTTCAACTCTTTTCCCTTCAGCACCTGCCTGTCCCATTCTCTGTCATTATGTCAGAATGTTTTGAAAAACTGGGATTTCTGAATTTGCTTTCTGATTTCTCCAGAAACTACTCCACTCAGATTTGTGTTTTTGTCTTCCTTCTAACCTAATCTGCCAACGAAATCCCCCATTTTGGTATGTCCAGGGCCTTCTTAATTCTCATCCAATCTGACCCTTCATCAGCACTGCACCAGAGTAATCAGTGAGTTACCCCTGAAATACTTTCTTCACTTTGTTTCCAGGAGAGTTCAGTTTCCTTGCATGTCATGCTACCATCCAGGCCACATCTCCATCTCTTTTTTTTTTTTAATAATTTTATTAAATCATAATTGTGTACATTGGTGCAATCATAGGGCAGAATGTGCTTCATATACAATCAGAAACATTTTGATCGTACTGTGAGAGATAGCCTTCATAGCATTTTCTTAATCAC
>CAUYRH010155751.1:0-55147 GCA_963574655.1 Perodicticus potto | reverse complement strand
GGACCCAGACAGCACTCAAAGACCTCCACACTCTTGCCCAAGTTCTCCCAAGGCAGTTCAACCGAGTGCCAAGTCCAAAAGAAACCCAAACACCTCACAGGTAAGGCCTTTCCAGCTTGCAGTCTCTCTGCTGCTGCACCCACAGCTGCCAGCAGGATTAGACCGAACAAACACACGCAACCACTTGCCACCACTTTTGCCTTCCTGAGGGGATCCAGAAGTCTCACGCTGTCTCCCTGCATCCCCAGAGGCATGTTTCTGGGCAGATCCCACCAGCCAGAGATGCCTGAAGTCTTCTCTCCCCAGTCTCAAAAAATGATAATTTCTTAATTTCACCAAATCCAGTCAGTCTGGGTATTTCATTGGCTTTGACACAAATAGACTTTAAAATTTTTGTGTTGCAATGAGGATTCAAACAAAATCTAAGATCCATTTATTGAAATGGGGTAAATTCTTTTGGAAACTTTAAAAATATTGTTTGTACATAAGAAAGAATAACTAGGAAGATCCTGGAGGGAATGATGATGAGGAGAAGAAGGGATAGCCTTACCATATATTTGAGCAGGTGATAAAAGCAGTTTGATACTGGCCCAAGAATGAATAGACTAATGGACCAGAAGAGAATATCCAGATATAGACCCAGTTGCGTGTGGAAATTGAGTCTACTGTAAAGAAGACATCTCAAACCCAGAAACCTGAAATGGGGAAATCTTTCTAACTATGTTTGAAGACCATTAGTAATGAGGGATTGATAATTTTGCTTATATAAAACACCAAAATAATTTTTTATATTTGCATTATAAAAAACAGTTTAAGAAAAGCATTCTCACTCATACCACAGAGGGATTTTTTTGTTTTGTTTTGTTTCGAGACAGAGTCTCAAGTTGTCACCCTGGTTAGAGTGCCATGGTGATATCACACCTCACAGCAACCTCAAACTCTTGGGCTCAAGTGATCCTCTTGCCTCAGTTTTTTATATATATTTTTTATTTTTTAAATTTTATTTATTTATTTAAATTATTTTTTATTAAACCATAACTTTGCACATTGATGCACTTAGGAGGTTCAGAGTACTGCTTCAATATACAATGTGAAATGTTTACATTGAACTAAGTAACACGTTCATCACAATTATACTCATTTCTTAATAGCTTTGAAAAGTGTCATTGCATCATGTACATTAGGTAAAGTCCCCCCAAATACCCTGTCTCCTCCCATATCCTCCCTCTCCTTCCCTTTCTCTCCTCTTCCCTTCTACTTTCTGGACTACAGTTATGTTTTGCCATTCACATGAGTGTGTAGGTGATTATGTATTGATTTCATAGTAGTATTGAGTACATTGGATACATTTTTTTTTTCCATTCTTGAGATACTTTACTGAGAAGAATATGTTCCAGCTCCATCCAGGTAAACATAAAAGATGTGAAGTCTCCATCCTTTTTTATGCCTGCATAGTATTCCATGGTGTACATATACCACCATTTGTTAATCCATTCATGGGTCAATGGGCACTTGGGCTGTTTCCATGTCTTGGCTATTATGAATTGGGCTGCAATATACATTCTGTTGCGAATGTTTTTGTTGTAAAATAATTTTTGGCCATCACTTACTAGAGGAATTGCAGGATTGAACAGTAGGTCTACTTTTAGTTCCTTGAGTGTTCTCCAAACTTCTTTCCAAAAAAAGTTGTATTAGCTTGCATTCCCACCAGCAGTGTAGAAGCATTCCCTTCTCTCCACATCCACGCCAACATCTGTAGTTTGGGGATTTTGTGATGTGAGCTAATCTTACTGGAGTTAAATAATGGGGTCTCTAGCTCAGGCTGGTCTCCAACCTGTGAGCTCAAGCAATCCACCCACCTCGGCCTTCCAGAGTGCTAGGATTACAGATGTGAGCCACCACCCAGGCCTGATATCACAGAGGGTTTTACAACCTAAGGAAAATGGGTGAGAAATTAGAACACAATTCAGAAGAAAAGAATTGCAAGTAGCTTTGCAGGACACACAAAAAGTCCTTACCCTCACTTATATTGAGAGAAATCCGAAGTAAGATTACACTGAGACAGTTTTTCTGCTAGCTGCTTAGCACGAATGCAGTAGTTTGACAATATGCAATGTTGGCAAGGCTTTGAGGAGACAGACCTCTCATATATATATGGTAGGAGAGGAATTGAACAACAACTAAAAAAATTGTATGTCATTACCCTTTGACCCAGCAATTTTCCTTCTATGAATCTAGCCCAAAGGTATGCTGGCCAAAATATGAATATATATGTGCCTTATTTATAATAGCAAAAACCTGAAAATGATCCCAACATCTGCCCACAGGGGATTAGTTAAATACATTACAATACTTTTAGGCTCTAGATCTATACACATGAATGGGAAAGATATTTGTATACTCACATGGAAGAATCTCTCGCATTTATTGTTGAAAAGTGTGTATTATATGCTGCTGTATTTCTAAGAAAAGGAGACACACACAATTTAAAGGATGAATTTTAGGATATGTGGGTCCAAATAGAGCGGACCCACCCAAATAGAATCGACCTGCCCAAATCACATGTCCCACCTAGGAAAGGTGAATGGTCCAACCCCACCCTTCTGACAGATGTCCCACCCTGGAAAAGGAATGTACCAACCCCACCCTTCCTACCTTTAAAACATTCATAATTTAAAACACACAACTATGATTTAATAAAAAAAAAAAATTAAAAAAACACATTCAGCCACCATTACCCATGTGCTGACTTCCTTCCTGACCTCAGCTCACCCGCACCCAGGTGGAAATAAAGACTGATGTTGCCCACACAGAATCTGGACTTCGTTTCCTTTCATTTCGTGTTTCAGAATAATCTTTTATTGTCGGTCTTTGACCTCTCAATAGCTTTCTCAATGAAGCTCTCTTAAAAATATATATAAGCATTTAGAAATGGAAGAATAAGCCATAATTTGGGCTTTTTTTTGACGCTCACTAATAGTGGGAGAGAAAGAGACAGAGGACGTAGGGATAGGGTAGGCTTTTTACATGTATCAAGTCTTAATAGAGTTTATTTTGGAGCCAGTAGATATTTTATGTAAGTATAAGGCAAAATTAAATCAAGAAGTAATTCTTAAAATAAAAAGAAACAGATGGGCCCAAATGTGCTCCCACCCAGACAGGAACTTTTGGGAATTATTTGGAAGCATTGTCATTTGACTGTATGTTCTCACTGGGATAAGCCCTAAGGACAAAAGGAACACAGACACAGCCTTACATGGCTCCTGGGAATTGTCACATTGAGATTATTCTGAGACTATCTTCTGTGTATTTAAGGGACAAATCAATAGAGTAATTATGCCGGTGTCTTTGAGAACTGTTCACCGTGGTTAAAAGGAGGTATTGTGTAAGATGGATGGAGTACAATCCCCATAATTCTGGGTTCGAGGAGAAGCATCCGAGTAGTATCTTATGATGAGTTTTGCATTTAATGAAGTATCCATATTTTCCTGATCTGTCCACAGAAAAGGCCTAGCAATGATGACCCATTGGGGGGTAATTAACACTCCCCGTACTCAAATCAGGACCACTACACAGCATTTCTCACTACAAGCAACCAGGAATCCTTGGACAAATGACCCTTGTAGGTCTGGGGCAGAAAATGCACCATATCTTCTCATACCAGAAAGCAAGGCAAACTATTAAGCCTACTTGAATTGTACAAAAAGACTTAGAGCCAAACTTGAAATGGCTCTCTTTGGCCAAACATAGGACAATTTAAACATTTTTAAGAAGAACAAAAACTGCCGTGGATTGACACAGGTCAAATATCTTGAAGTGTCTGAGTGCACGGTAACCCAAGGCCACCACCACAGTGACAGCAAATATCTGGTGTCTCTGGGTGATATCAAGGAGCCAGATCTTTTTTCATTTGGGGACTGGTGAATCAAGGCAAAGAATCAAACATTTGTCCCTCCTTTTCTATGCGATCTGTACCTCAGGGCGACCAGACAATTAATGAGGGCAGCTTCGGTTTATTGTATTTCAGCTGATAGGTGAAGAAGGGATGACAGAATATTATCGTTTTACAATTCCAAGTAGAGGAATGCACCCAGGCAATGGTCACCGATGGCCAGTCACATGACACAGAGAGGGACACAGGCATGTGTGCTTCCTGGGGAAGATGCGTACATGCCCCTGGAAGGCGCGTACACTCGCACACACCTGACCCAGCCTCTACATCTGGGGACACGAGGAACAGAAGTGTGTGTTAAAAGACACCACAAGACTTCCAGCAGCAAAACTCAGCCTGGAGGAAACTCTAGAGGAGAAATAATTTGATTTCTGAGAAAGAGAGAAAGAAGAGAGAAAAGGGGGGAGAGAGAGGTGGATGTGTGTGTGGGGGGAAATCTATAGATTAAAAGATATTCAAGACATATCTCAGTGCACAGACCGTATAGGAATCCCAATTCAAAAAAGCAAACCATAACAAAATTAAATGAGTAGGCATTTAGGGAAATGTGATCATTGATTATTTGAATGATGTTGAAGAACTGTTGATTTCTTAGGTGAAATGCTGTGGTTCTGTTTTTTAGAGTCTTCAGCATTTGGAAATGCTTACTGAAATATTTATAAATGATGAGCTTTCTGGGTTTTACTTCAAAACTTTCTGGGTGAGGGGGTTGGGGAAACAGACTTGGGCCGGAGCTGAACACAGTGGGAGATGGGATGGGCGGGGGCGGAGTGGGGGGAGGGTTATTATTCAATTTTCTCTGTTTAAGAACATTTTAGCCTCTTAACAACTCAAACAGGGCAGATGTTAGTAGCAGCTCCGTGGGAGAGAGGTCAGACAGAACAACAGGGTGGTCTGCGTGCTTCCCCGGGGGCTGAAAGCAGGAGGCCCTCTGGCTGCCCGGCCTGTCCCTGGAGCTGAGCCCCGGCCAGGCCCGTGCACAGATAAGTGTGTGTGGAATAAGGGAATGACCAGCGACTGTGAGGTGTGCTGGGCTGTAAAGAACGGGAAGACCAGTCAGCATCTTCCTATGAGGAGATAACAGATCTTTAAATAACTGGATAGCAATCTTGGCTCAGCTGCTGAGAAGCCTTATTTAGATACCAAAGCAGATGACAGAGGAGGCAGAGGACACTAAAATTGCCTGGAGAATAAAGAGATGCCAAATAACTGAGTTTTGTTTTTATCTGCTTGTGCTTTCTCTCTCTACCTCCCACTCTCCCTACGTCTAACTCTCTCCTCCCCTTGCTAAACCTTCTCCTGCCTCCATGACCCCCCCTACCTAGTGACTCTGTGCTCCTGCTCCTGTGTGGTCCCTCTCTTCCCCCTTCCTCCCTCTCTCTCTCCATCTTCTCTCCCTCCCCTACTTCCACACCCTGGGCCCACATGAGGCCCACGTGAGAGGAGGCAGCTGGGCAAGCACCCAGGACAGGGCAACGTGTTCAGCCATCCTTTTCTCAAACCCAGGAGGCTGTGTGGTGTCTGCCGTGCCCTCTGTCTTTCTCTCTTTATGAATCTGTGTCTCTCTCTTTAGAATGTTTCCCTGGAGAACCCAACATGAAATCAGAACGATTCTTCTGTTCCCAAGCGATTTAACAACGTGTCCCGGGTGCCCTAGATGCAGCTTCTGTTTGTAAATGTATCTACACAGCCCCTTTTCTTTTTCTTTCTACACCGTCTCCTTAAAACGAAACAAAACAAAACAGCAGCTGATGTTACTGCCGCTGGAACATGCACATTACAAATTTCCAGAAAAGCGGACTCAGAAAAGTAACTACAAGGTGCCTGGGTGACCCAAGCACCAAATTGTGGGTACTGGGTGATCCAGCAGGCTGGGGCAGAGGGCCGTGAACCAGCTGGAGGGGACAAGAACCAGGACACAGTGTCAGCGTCCTCCCCAGATCCTCAGAGTTGCACACACTGGAGGGCACAGCCAGCAGAGCAGACAGTTGCCAAAGAGCATGTTACATTACTTCAGCTAAATTAAGAAAGAAGTCTGTAGACACCCAGCTCCTTCCTCCCAATCACTCTTTGTAACTTCAAGATGCTATTAATCACCCCCTCCTCAGCCCTCTCTGGCCTCACAGAAAGCTGCGACTCAGGGACTGGTGTGTGAGTGCAGAAGCTGAGGTCCAGAAAGGTCGTGTCAGCTGCAAAGTGGCTGAGCCAAGATCCGAGCTGGCTCATGTTCTAGAACCGGCACTCCTAACGCTCTGCTCCTCCCACAGCCCAGTCATTGCTCCTGATGCCTCCTCCATTGAAACCCCAACTCCCGTCCCAACCTTGTCGTCAACAGTCAGCTCCTTCCTAGCAGCCATCCCCTGAGCCCAGCCTCATCCATACCCCACCAGGACTCTGGGGGCTACCCGAACGCAACCCCTCCTCTATACCCATCTAGACCCGCCTCCCCCAGAGGTGCTCCCATGGCTCCATGGGCCCTCCAGACCTCTCATCATATTTCTCATGCCTGTGGCCGCATTCAGCACTGTCTGTGTGTGACTCCTGTGATGTGTGAGGCACACTGATGCAAGGCTAGTGGCTCCGACAGAGTACCTAGAGACCTGGAATGGCAGGGGACGTTGGGGTGCAGGGAAGGGCGCACAACCTGAGACAGACTGATGCAATCTCAAAAGGTCTTTGAAGATCACATTTTATTCCTAATATCCATACATATGTTACATTCTACCCCATGATACGTTTGTTTTTATTGAGTATATATAAACTGACATTTATATGATGTGCCATAATGAAGAGAGAAGAACTGAAACTTACCCCTCATTTGCCAGCTGGTCTCTTGGGACCCTGGCTCAGCCTCCCACTCAGTACATGTGGCCAGCAGTGTGTGGTGCCTGGCTCAGGAAGCCCAGGTGAGCAAAGAACGCAGTGCCTGCAGGAGGGTTGGCTTGACTCCTGGGCTTACTGGGTAGTGGGGACAGGTTTGTCCAGGTGCCAGGTTCCCTACTACAAAAGGGACCACACCCATCTCCAAGGTCCATGTTACCACCCCAATGGGATCATGGCCCACTTGCCCAGTAGATGGTCACTAATGCTGGTTTTCTTTATTTCCCTCTTTCTCTCCAGACCCCATCTCCCAAGTAGCATCAAGTTGGGACCCTCAGTGGAGCCTCCAGAAGAGACATGTCCATGCAGAATGTTGGGGGAAGGTGGCCAGTCTGAGGAGATGCCTTAGAATCTTGAATCTCCTTTGCCCTAGCTAACGTTCTCCTCAAAACCACCCATCCTGGACCCGCTCCCCAATTAGTACTGTCATAACCCTCCTCCCCATTTATCTGAGAAGCACTAGTAAAAAGTGCTTCCCAGAGATATGCTGTTGCTGCCCATCCAAGAGCAAATTGGAAGGGCCAGTATTCCAGAAAGGAATAGGAATTTGCCAAAAAATATGGCCCCTAGAAGAATGTAGTGGGTCAAAAAGCAGGAGCTTTGTTAATGAAAAGCCTTGTAGTTCCATTACACTTTTGATGTACTCCCCCAGTAGCACTAGCTCCTTGGATTACAGTCAAGTTTTTACTTACTATAATTCGAGCTCCTTGAAGGATGGGTCATTTCTTATCCATGTCTATGCATTGTACCTCCACGTCTGTGCAGTTCACAAGTAGACACCCATAAATGTTTGTCAAGAGAATGTACAGAGTAAAGCCTTGTTCCTACTGAATCTACTACTAATTATTTCTAAATCATTTTTCTCGATGTTTAGTTGATGCATCTTTTAAGTGCAGAGATTCGTTTTTTACAGGAGGCCGCCTTTATCCAAAAGACTTACCTAACCAGGAGCCCCGTTCTCTCCCGATTCTCCACTGTCTTCCACAAATCCATCGCTCCTTTGAAACTACCTGTGCCTCTGTTCATTTGTCTTGTGGTTAAGGACAAGGTTACCCATTTTTGTATCTCCATAGTCTTTTCTAGTACTCAGCACAGGGTCAGCCCTGTACAGATGAACTGGAAGACTCAAACCAATCCCTCTCAGGACATCTGGGATAGTGACATTGCATTCCGTGAATGGAGGAATTTGAAATGTTTCATAAACAAACAAGAAAGGCTCATTTATTGGGTCTAGCGCTTTTGATATGATGGTTTTTCATTTTTCAGAATTCATGGGGAGTGATACTAAATTTTGCTACATTGGAAGGCAAAGAGGGAGGGGGGAAGGGAGTCATAATGCTCGTGGCTTTCAAACCTCAGGGCTTTTCCCTGCACTGCTTTCTCCTCTCACAAAACTTGGCCTTTTTGAGCCCCAGGGGTCATGTTCTCCACTTGCTTGCCTCTTTCTTGATCCCCTGAGCTGGGCCAGCTGACTTTCGGTCCTCTTGATGGTGGGGTCCCCTCGGGTAACTGTCCATCTGGGAGGCTGCTGACACCACGGCTCATGGTGGAAAGATAAGATCTCCAACCCCACAGTGGCCACAGAGAGGCCCACAGGAACCATCTGGGCAAAGACAGCAAGATCGTTTGCTGCCCACCTTTTAGACTTTGCAGAGCCAAGAATAATAGTTTGGGGGCCTTCTGTTCCCGGGGTCTGAGTTTGGGGAGAGTAGAGTTTGCACTTAGCACTGAAAGGGTCGGAGAGACCACTCACTGTCTCTTGCAGCAGGACCAGATAAACGATGGATGTTACCAAATGTTAGGAGGGTGCAAAATGCTGCCTAAAAGTGAAGTGGTTGTGATTCCTACCAGGCCACTTTGTTACTTAGAATCTTAATTGTTTTGCTTTCTTGATAGCTAAGCAGGAACGTAGAGATCATAAGTTAGCTATTTTTACAAATAAAACAGTCCTAAGGAGGTTACCAGAGTGGTGGAACTTGGGCCAGATAGAATATGTTTGCAAGCAAACTACAGAAAATAAAGGCATTTTAATGATGGAACAGACATCTTTGCTTATTTTCTGACCTATTCTCTGAAAAAAGAAAGCATATTGGGTATGATAGAAAAAGATCATCTTTTTAGCTGGCAAGGTTGATCCAAGAATTGAATACATGAATGTCAGAACACACATTTTCACCTGGATGTTCATTGCTAGAGGATCCCACATAGCTGCCCGGCTGCCACACAAACATCGTAAGGGGGGAAAAAGGCCCTGAGCCATCTTCCAGGTTCCTCCAATGACTCGTTTTCCTTATTAGTATGGTTATGACATTAATGTGATTTTTTTTGCAGTAAAGTTTGGCGACCTTTTCTACTGAGCACAAGCAGCAAATTACATTCGGAGGACATCAGCGCAACCTGTTTCCAAGAATCATTTTAGCTTGATGTAGTGTTGATATCCAGGGGTATCACGTCGAAAGGGCAGCCCCATCTATTCTTCGGGACGATTAATCACTTTAAAACATGAATATATATGTCCTGAAAATACTGTTGCCAGTGATCCCCCAAACCGTGTCCTTTATCTCTGGAGCCCCGCCCTGGTCATCTGGTCTGTAGGAAGGCCCCATGAAGTCTGCTGAATGAATGGCTGTGAAATGGTCATGGATTCAGCACTGCTCGGCAGAGCAGAGGACAGAGCATGGTGGGAGGTGTGTGGGCACTGCTTAGGGCTGGTGTCTCCTACACATCAGGTACGGTCACCATCAGCCTTCCTCCCTCAAACATCCCTCTCCCTCCTCCTCGGCCCCCCAGCACAGGCAACTGCCCCAAGGAATGTCATTCCCTCAGGTCCCTACCCCTCACCTTCCTGGCCTGATAAGTTGGGCCTAGGAGGCATGACTGTGTGAGAACTAAGTGTCCTCAAACCCTCTTATTAGTGTCCAAGTCCATTATAAAGGAATTTTGCAGACAAGGAAAGAAGCTGATCATAAGATCTGTGGCCTCGGGAGATGAATCCCTAGAAGTCACAGAGCAGGGCATCCAGCTCTGCTGTGCCTCCCAGGTTGGAATGCAGGATTGTCCCTGGACTCGGAGTTGGGGGGAGGGCTCGCCCCTCGGGGCTGGAGCCTGTGATGTGGGAGCCGCCTGCACGGAGAGGAAGCGCCTTCTGGGAGCCCAGGCCCGGCCAGCCCCTCTCTCCCCTTTGAGCCAGGCCAAAGGAATCACAGCACCTGGCCCTCTCTTGCTGTAAACACTTTTATTTTCCCTTTGGTTTATGGCCTCCCCTTCCAAAGGATCACAACTTGTTTAAACCGGCTCTAAACAAAGGACTTTCATGATTACAGACATGCTGCTGGTTTTATGGTGGTCTTCCTTTGTCTAATTTTCTCCCACTCTCTTCCTTCCTCCCCACCCCCCTCCACCTCCAGGTACAAGGCCTTTTAAGAGAGGCCTTTCAGTGAGCTGTGGGGCAGGGCTCTCACATCTGGTTCCCCTCAGCTGCAGGTTGGCTGCTGTGACAGGAGGGAGGAGCAGGTCCGGTAGGGATCTGAATGTTTCTGAGGTCAGGCTTCAGCCTGTCCCCTGTCCCCCAAGAGAGAGAATGGGGGAGGTCTGAGGATGTCCTCTGGGTTCTCCTGCCCCGAGTCTCTGCCACTGTCCTTTACAGGGATGTGGCACAGCTGTGCTGGGATAAAGACCAACACCCCAGTCCTTTTCTGTACCTTCAGCCATTCTGGCAAACCCCACACTCTACTCAGTATCTAGGGAACCCAGAGGCAGGCAGGACTCCTCACCAAGCTGGCAAAGCTGTGCCCATGGCGGGACATCCCCAGGCACAGGTCAGAGCAGGCTGCACGCAGCCTCCTCCTCTCCTTCTCCCCCTCAGCAGCCCTAATTCCTCAGCTGGGATGGGTTGAAGAGCAAAGGGGGACCGAGGGGCCGATAAAGGATGGTTCTAGGTCCATCTGGGCTCCTGCAGCACTGAGGCGTGTGCACATGGCCCTTGATAACGTCACCAGCCCTGTGGACGTGCGTCTCCCTCCCAGGGCTCCACCCCAGCTCCCTGAAGACCTGGAGGAAGGAGAGGGGCTGACTTGTGAACCGGAAATACTGTGGGGTCACATTTACTTCTCTTCGGTTCAGCTTGAGGGCCCTGTTTGGCAAATGGTATTTGTTGAGGGGAGTTCAGTGAAAGCTTCTGAAAGAAGACTAGGTGACTGCGCAGTTGCTCTCAGGCTGGGAGCAAGGTGACAGGAGGTACCAGACCTTCACATTTGCCTAAAGGCCTGGCCCAGAAAGAGGACTGTCTCCCATTCATGCCCTAGTGTCAGAAACATACAAAGGGCCTTAGGTTAGCTCAGAGCAAGCTCCAGGGAGCCACTGGTGCCTTTTCCCCATTGGCAGGCCTGGTCACCCGCTGTCCAGGTGCTCCATTGTAACGGAAACAGGTGGGAAGGCGGATGTGCCCAGAACTGCCTGATACACAGTAGGCATGTCTGAAAATCAATCTTAGGTGATTCCTCCTCAGTTTCCAGGAAGGCAGGCACACAGACAGTCCTCAGAAGGAACTTGACAGAACACCCAGGCAGGAGAATCCTACCTTCCCCTCCTCCCTTCTTCCTGAAGGCCAGCCTCTAAGTTAAAAGCCAGCCCGACTT
Organism: Perodicticus potto; assembly: GCA_963574655.1. NCBI lineage: Eukaryota > Metazoa > Chordata > Mammalia > Primates > Lorisidae > Perodicticus > Perodicticus potto. The sequence goes on along the minus strand of CAUYRH010155751.1, from coordinate 43,678 downwards.
CTAATCAGCCTGACAATCCGGGTCCAACAGTATGCAACCATATTCCAGAGCTGCTTAGTCCTTTCACAATCATTCTAGGGGCTGGGTAGAGTGGATCACAGCTGTAATACCAGTACTCTGGAAGGCCCAGGCAGGAGGATCGCTTAAGGCTAGGAATTTGAGAACTGCCTGGGCAGCATAGCAGTATACTGTCTCTGCAAAAAAATTAAAAAAAAAAAATTAGCTAGCCATAGTGGCCCATCCCAGCTACCGAGGAGGCTAAGGCAGGAGAATTACCTGAGCCCAGGAGTTGGAGGCTACCGGGAGTTAAGATTGTACCACTGCACTCCATCCTGGGTGACAGAGTAAGACTCTGTCTCAAAATAAACAAACAAACACCAAACAGAAGCAATGTAGCAGATTTTGCCCCAGGCCTTCCGTGTATTCTTCCGGTAGTATAATAAAAATCCAGCACTTCTATAGTTTATAAATGCGTTGTTTTTCAATGCTCATGATTGCTCAGTAAGTATTTATTGTCTTTTTCTTTTCAGAAGAGAAACACAGGACTTAGAAAAGTTAAGTGACGTGCTCTCCAACTGAACTATACATTCAGTACAATCCTAATCAAAATACCAACAATTTATTTTTTGACTTGACATCATTGTGAATTTTTGCTTCCAAAATTGACACGGAAATACAAAGGTCGAAGAATAGGTAAGACATTTGTAAAGAAGAATAAAATGGAAGTTTCTACACTATCGGAAATCAAAACTTAATATAAACATATAGTAATGAAGACAGTGTGGTTTGACACAATGATAGAAAAATAGGCAATGAAACGGAATAAAAACTCCAAAAATAAATTTACACATACACAGACACTGAATGTAGGACAAAACTTCTAGCTCAGAGGACAGAGGAAAGGATGGTTTCCATCACTGGTATTAGGGAAAATTGCTTATCAATTAGAAAAAAAAAGAATGGAGATCGTGGCCCCATCTCACACCATACACAAAAATTATAGATGGGCTGGCTCGGCGCCTGTGGCTCAGCGGGCTAAGGCACCAGCCACGTACACCTGAGCTGACAGGTTCGAATCCAGCCTGGGCGCACCAAACAACAATGACGGCTGCAACCAAAAAATGGCCGGGCGTTGTGGCGGGCGCCTGTAGTCCCAGTGACTTGGGAGGCAGAGGCAGGAGACTCGCTTGAGCCCAGGAATTGGATGTTGCTGTGAGCTGTGATGCTAGGGCACTCTATCCAGGGTGACAGCTTGAGGCTCTGTCTCAAAAAATAAAAAATAAAAATAAAAAATAAAAAATAAAAAAAATTATAGATGGGTTGATAATCTACATGTGAAAGGTAAAACAATAACGTTTCTAGGAAAATATTGTCTTGGTATTGAAGCAGAGATAACTTTTCTTAAACAAGATGCTAAAATCACTAGCCATGAAAGACCCAGATATACTGAACTATGTTAATATTAAAAACTTTTGTTCATCAAAAGCGCAATTAGGAGAGTGAAAGGTAAGCCACAGAGTCCAAGACATTATTTCTAATACATATGCAAATACACATGAATACATATGCAAATACATATGCAAATGCATATGAAAGATAAAAGTCTTCTATCTGTAATATTCAAAGCACTCCCACAGATGAGTAAGGAAGAGACATGAGCCGTCCTGGTGTGAGAATGGCTTGCAGTAGTGTGTTCACTGCGCATTGCCCAGTGTTCCCTACATCAGGGCACAAGATGGGACATGCTTCTAATCATGATGTGTAACATTTTTAGTGGAGAAGTCAGTTTTCAATGCTTTCAAGCCAAAACAGAAGTTGTGGTCCCTCAGAAATATACCCAATTATGCGAAGATTATAAATTGAATGCATAAGTATTTTTATTTTTTTTTTATTTTTTTAATTTTTTTTTGAGACAGAGCCTCAAGCTGTCCCCCTGGATAGAGTGCTGTGGCATCACAGCTCACAGCAACCTCCAATTCCTCGGCTCAAGTGAGGCAACCTCCAATTCCTGGGCTCAAGCGAGTCTCCTGCCTCCGCCTCCCAAGTAGCTGGGACTACAGGCGCCCGCCACAACGCCCGGCCATTTTTTGGTTGCAGCCATCATTTTTGCTTGGCGGGCCGGGCTAGATTCTAACCCGCCTGCTCAGGTGTACATGGCTGGTGCCGTAGCCCGTTGAGCCACAGGCACTGAGCCTATTTTTTATGAGAATCAAGTGTTTATCAGGATTTCTGAGTTTACAGGACAGAATCTGTAGCAGTATTATATATGGTGAATATGTCTATGTGAAGCCAGATATCTTAGGAATCCCAACAACTATGCCAGAGGGAACGCTGAATTTTCATTCTACAGAAAATAATATCACAAAATCATTGACATATAAAGAGGACATCAAAAAGCATGAAATCCAAAGATGTAGGAACTACTTCACACTCATTAGGATGGCTATTATCAAAAAGATGACAACAACTGTTGGCGGGAGGTGGAAAAATTGTAACACGTGTGCATTACTGGTAAAATGGTGTAAAATGGTGATGCCACTGTGGAAACCAACATGGTGATATTTCAAAGAATTAAAATTACCATATGACCCATCAATTCCACTTCAAATTATATCCACAAAAGAAGTGAAATTAAGGGCTCAAACAGATATGTGTACATTTATATTCATAGAGCATTAGTCACAGTAGTCAAAGGGTAGAAGCAATCTGAGTGTCCGTCAATGGATGAATGGGAAAGCAAAATGTAGAACACAGACACACACACCCACATCCAGTGGAATATTACTCAGCTTAAAAAGCACGCTACAGGGAGGCACCTGTGGCTCACAGAAGTAGGGAACCAGCCCCATATGCCGGAGGTGGCGGGTTCAAACCCAGCCCTGGCCAAAAACCGCAAAAAAAAAAAAGCATGCTACAACATAAATAGACCTTAAAGACATTATGCTAAATGAAATAAGCCAATTAGAAGCAGACAAATACTGTACGATTCTATTTATATGAGGTACTCCAGTCAAATTCTTAGAGAAAAAAAGTACTATAGAGGTTCCCAGGGGCTGGGGAAGGAGATATTGGGAAGTTATTATTCAGTGGATACAGAGTTTCAGTTGAGATGGTGGTGCTGGCGGCAGGATAGTACAAATGTACTTAATGCCACAGAATGGTATACTTAACAATGATAAATGGTAAATTTTATGTAACGTATTTTCTTTTTTTTTTTTTTTTTTTTTTTTTGAGACAGACCCTCAAGCTGTCATCCTGGATAGAGTGCTGTGGCATCACAGCTCACAGCAACCTCCAATTCCTGGGCTTAAGCGAGTCTCCTGCCTCCGCCTCCCAAGTAGCTGGGACTACAGGCGCCAGCCACAACGCCTGGCCATTTTTTGGTTGCAACTGTCACTGTTGTTTGGCGGGCTCGGGCTGGATTCGAACCCGCCAGCTCAGGTGTACGTGGCTGGCGCCTTAGCCCGTTGAGCCATAGGCGCCGAGCCTATGTAATGTATTTTCAACTACAATGTTTTTTTGTTTGTTTGTTTGTTTTGAGACAGAGTCTCACTATGTCACTCCTTGGTAGAGTGCCATGGTGTCACAGCTCAAAGCAACCTCAAACTCTTGGGCTTAAGCAATTCTCTTGCCTTAGCCTCCCAAGTAGCTGGGATTATGCGAGCCCACTACAACACCCAGTTATTTTTTGTTGCAGTTGTCATTGATGTTTAGCTGGCCTGGGCTGGGTTCAAACCTGTCAGCCTCGATATATGTGGCTGGCGCTGTAACCACTGTGCTACCAGTGCTGAGCCTACAATGTTTTTTAATGTAGAAAAAAATCTTGTAGAAGTGTATTAGGTAGTTAATTAATTCAAATGTTATATTAGTTTCCTGGATTTTGAAGTATTTATTTGCCAGCTCTTTAAAATTTGTAATTTTATGATTTCTTATTCTTAATAATATTCATTTCCATATCTTAAGGTTTTCAATGTCATTCATTATTTATGTTAAACTTAATTTCCTTACCTGAAAATGGGGCTATAATGTATAACTTCTGCACATTGAATGAGTTCATATATATATAAAATAAACATATCTATTATGTAAAAAGTACCAAATAAAAACATGTATTAAATGGATCTTAAAATTTTTAAGAGACACATGACTTACTGCCAAGTGAGCTAAAAAGTCAAAACAAATTCACACACACACACACAAAAGGGATGTTATGTCTGACGGCTAAGCCTCCCTCATGTGATTTTTAGTTTAGTTTTTTATTTTTTTGGCCGGGTCTAGGTTTGAACCCGCCACCTCTGGGACATGGGACCAGCACCCTACCCGCTGAGCCACAGGCGCCATCCTCCTCTTGTGATTTTTAAATGATCCAAATCTACCAGCGGTGGCTTCTCAACGTATCGTTTCCTGCAACCTCGATCGCGTTTCTCCGCAGGCCCGCGGTATTTGCTGGATGCTCTGATTTATCACACTGTGCTAGGCAATTGGATGGACAGACACAAAAACAGTTGTAACACAGCGGAGTTGGTGGGCTGTGCTTTTCTCATCTGTTGCTCCCCAAAGCCTAAATGGCTGACCATAGATTAGGTGGGAAACAAAAAAGGGGAACCCTCTGCGGGGAGGAAAATGAGGGCGAGTGGATAGAATGTACAGGTTAAGGGGTTGGTTGAGGGGTGCAGGGTCTGTTAAAGAAAATCCAAGCACAAGGGAGAAGCGCCCCCTGGTGGGCACGAGAGGGAGGGCTGCCAGGGTAGCCAAGGCCTATTGGCCGGTTCCAACGTAAATACCTGGGAACCAGCCGAGTTCAGGGTCATTCCGTTTACTTCGGAGAAGATGGTGGTGTTTCAGCACCGTCTTTTACTCTCCTCTCTCGCCCTTGCTAATGACAGTTACACGTATAAGCCCTTTCCCAAATATTGTCTAATTTTATGGCGTTTCTACTATTTTTTTTTGGTACCCAAGGATACAGTTATCTTTTGAGGATACAGGTTTTTTTCAGTTTGTTCTTTTGTTCTTGGTCCCCAAATTTTATTATTATTGGCACCAAAATTCTTCCTATCCCATGTTAAGTCAATGTAAAAACTAGAAACAAGACTGCTAAATGTTGTTTTCTAATGTTTTTCTCCAGTAAATCTAGGTTTTAAAAAACAGACTCAGGAGATACTTTGTTCTTAACACAATGTTTTCCTAGCAGTACCTACACATGTGCATACCCAATCAAAACTTTACATTGTGATATTTAGGGGAAACAGAATGATTTTCAAACTAACTGAGGAAACGTAGGCGTGTGAAGAGTTGGTGGTAATATTATTTAGTGATTTAACCCAAATCCATATATTCAGTCACTTCAGCAACAAAGAAATAGCCATTGACCATGTCAATCAGGAAAGATCCTGCTAAATGTGTTGCCCTGACTTTGTGAAGCCGGTGTGGTTACACAGCAGTCTACGTGTTCTGGTCCAGGTAAGAGGTAGGTCAAGTTACATTTCCAGAATTGATAACAGCCTGGCATTGACCCTCTACAAGGTAGCAGAGGACCTGGAGACCCCAGAACCACAGAGCCTGGAGAAGGTGCTGTGGGGCTGCACAGTGCCCCTACACTGCCCATTACAGGGGTGAGGAAAGCCTGGAGCGAAGTCAGGAGAAGCAAGTGCTGATTCCTCAGCCTCAGGGAACCAGGCTGAGAAGTAGGTGGGCTTCTACTATTTTCTCTGTGCCTTAATGAGCATGATACCTTAGGAATTGGCCGCATCTATAAATACCTATCAAATGGAAACCATCAAATAAATAAAACAGGAGGCTCCTGGCAGATGCTGACTCCACTGGGGCAAGTCTGGGCCAGGGCGAGTCAGGGAGATCATGGGATTGTCACTGAGGAGGCTGGGCATGTGTTTGTTCTATGGCACAAGAGCTGATTGAATCAGGAACAGCAGGTAGAAACTGACCCTCTCTTCACCTTTGCCAGGAAACGACACTTCCAGGCACCAGAATGTCTGGGGCTGGGCTTGGGAACTGGGGTGTGACGAGCCTAAGCCTATTGCTCAGTGCCAGAGCTCCCGTCTTCTACTCCTTCCCAGAAAATCACTGGGGGTATTGCAAAGTCTCCCTCCTCCCTTGCTTGGCCCCATGGCCAAGTCAGGACTTTGCTGGGCATTCCTCAGGGAAGGTGTGGCCGGCCCTGCATGGGAGCTTTGTGGCTGGGTCCAACCCGGGAGGAGCTGTAGCTCACTAGCTCACTCAGTGCAACCCTGAGAAGAAGCTTAGCACCCTGTGGGCTGTGTACAGTGAATTTTGCTTTGCTTTGTTACTGATTAAATCTATCTGCAGAGGCCTTGCCTGATGTTCAGGTGGCAGGGCTGCTGGAAATCTATGATGGAGGGTCCAAGGACACTCAGATTAGCATTTAAATAGGCATTGGATACCTGCAAGGTGTCACCAAATACTGTATAAAGAAATCTTTGAGCTAAACAGATGTAAGACTAGTGGGGTATATAGACAAATGCTATCTTACTGGGTCAGGAAATGGCTCCTGGGCTTTGATGGGAAAGGGTGGGGGAATACTCAGAGGGGACGAAAGCAACAGAAGTGAACAGAAGAGCAGAGGCCTGGGCAGCCAGATGTCATCATCACTCAGCTCTCTGGGTTAGGAACTCTATCTTTCTGTTCCAGCCAAACTCTCTGCCATGTCTTTAAGCAGAGATTCTGATGAGCATTTCACCCTGCCACCACCAACACTAATGACATCGTAACTCAGTGCTTTTAGCCTGCAAAAAAGAAAAATGAATGCTAATACTTAGCAAGAGTTAATTGTATAGTAGACCTTGTTCTAAGCGCCCTATATTTATTGGCTTATTTAATCCCCCCCCCAACAATTCTTATGCCCATTTGGCAGGTGAGGAAACTGAGCTGTAGAGCGGTTAAGCCACTTTCAGGGGAAACCAGGACATTAATCCAGGCAGCCTGGCTGCTGAGACTGTCTTAATAATGCTTTGCTGAACTTCTTCCTGCAGAAAAAGAGGGTGGTCTGCCCAACAAGGCTGTGGAACTACTGTGTAGAGGGTTTGTTATTGTCCCTTCTGCTCTCTGTAGACCTCGTTGTGTGCTTTTGTATGAATACTTCCTATTTGTTTCTTGATACAGTTTTTGAAATGCTGAATCAAGGGAGGCATCTGTTAAGGAGAAGCCGGAGCGCCTTCTGCATGCCTGCTGCTCCGACCCGGGCCGAGAAGCGCTCCTGGTGGCTTGTTCAAGGCGGTCTGTTTGCTGACAACATACAGTGCAAATAAGGGCTCTGGTGGGGACGTCAGGAGAGCAGCTGCTCAGTGTCTGGGAGAGCTTGAGTGTGGTTTGCAAAGTAAACGGACTCTAATTTGGACAAATACTGCTGAAGCCTGGGACCTCTGGAAGATAAGGCAGCGAGGAAGCGTTGACATGGATGTCTCCATGTACTGAAGTCAGGAGATAGAGGAGCAGTCGGGGAATGTGAGGGCTGTTCTGCTCTTGACTCAAAGTGCACCCCTGTCAAGGGCTCTATGGTCTGGGACCCACGAGGAAATCAACCTGCAGCTATTTAACACCTTTGGCATTTAAGGGGAGAGTGTTGCAAAAGGGAAGGTGGAGGCTACTCAGGAGGAGAGGTGCTTGGTCATAGCACAGGCCCAAATCTCACTAAAGTAAGCTGATGAAAGCGATAATTATTTTTGAGAGAGAAAACGAGACAGAAAGAGATGGAGGGAGAAAGGTCTCACCTGGGATCTAGGCAAGAAAATTAGGTTTGAGCCGTGGTATGGCCACCCATTAGCTGTGTATCTTGGGCAAATTGCTCAGCTTTTCAGGACATCAATTCTTCATTTTGTGGTTAGCACCAACCTCATAGGGTTGTGGTAGAGACTGAAACTGTGCGAGCAAAAGACAGCACAGTGCCTGGCACAGAGAGAACATTCACGAAATGGCAGTTAATTTTGGTTTCCTCATTATTATCGACAAGCGTTCATTGAACAGATACCTACCTGTGCTGTGATAGACGCTCCTGGTTCCAGCTAACCCAGGGAGGTGAGTGCTGGCTGCTGACACAGTTGTCACTGTCTCCAAAGAGCTGCCTCTGCAGAATGGCATTGCACCACCTGGATACTCCTGGAAGGTTTTACCTATGACTGAGTCACGCAGGTACAAAAGCCTGGCCCCCTGACAAATGGCAGGACAACTTGTGGTACGTTCATTCATGTTCCAGAACGCTCCAAGAGTGTCCGGCTAAGGTTAGACTTCAATGAAGCCACACTTTGGCTTAGCTTTTTCCACCATGGAGTCCTCCATGAATCTCTCACTAAAGAAGCCCTGGCTCAGACTCTGCCCCACCTGAGACGGGTGTTCGCCAATGCAGGATGAGCAAGGACAAACAGTAAGGAAGCCGTGGCCTTTATCCCGAAGGACCTCAAGTTCTGCCTGAGGAGAGTGACCAGTAAAGGGACAATGAATTATTGTAAGGAATTCCATGGCGGTAACTCTGGGAGCACCAGAGCTCATAGGACCCTACTGGGGGAAATATCACTAAGCCGGAATGTGATGCTCCCTTCCTGGGCTGAGAAGCATCAGCCAGGTGGGCAGCAGTGAAGGTGTGGGGGGAAAACAGGGTATATGTAAGGCTCAGAGAGAGCAGGGTGCATGATCGGACTTGAAATGGCCCTTCTGGTGGCCCTCTGGAGGAAAGGGGGGCTGGCCCCCAAGTTTTACAGACTCCTTCCCTTGTGTGGACTGCAAAGATGACCCCTGGGCAGAATTGCCATGGCAACACAGCCTGCATCCTCTGAGGCTGACTTTTAGGCCGATGCTATCAGGAAATGTAGGAAGAGTGACCGCCACGCAGATCTATTCCTTCCCCACGGGTCATGAGTGTACCCGCCCTCCTTCCCACCACGACAGAAAGAACAATGCTGTTGGCTCTGCATGACAAATACCATGTGACCGCACTCATACGTTGGACCTGGGGACAATTCACAGAGACAGAGAGTAGAAGGGTGCTAGGGGGTGGGGGAGGGAGAGCGGGGGAGTTGTTTAACAGGTGGGGAGTTTTAGTTTGGGGGAAGGTGCCAAACTGGCAGTGGATGGTGGTGATGTGCACAACAGTCTGAATGTCCTTAAAAACAACTTAATCGTGGTTAAGATGAGGGATCTTATGTTATGTTACAATGAAAAAAAGCATACAGTTAGTGTGTAAATTTAAACTCAGGCAGTGAGTGATTTCATATCTTACGGGACTAAGAATTTTTCTGAGGCAAATTTTTGAAAATATCATTTAGTACCAGAAAGCTGAAAACCAGTTGAAAAGATGCCAGCTGCTGTTCGTCTGTGGGTGATGCTGGTGCCTGCCAGCAATGGTGACTAAGCCTCATCCGGGCCGTATCATCCGCCTTAGGAAGCCCTTCTTGACACCCCTCTTCTCCTTGGATTCATCTGTCTTTCTAGAACAGAGCTGAAAGCCGTAAGCAAAATGCTGGCAATGATTTCTGCTTTGAGCTCACAGAGCATCTGGGTCATTCTGGGAGCTTTGTCTGTTACAGCCAGAATAGAAATGATGGCGCCCACATCCACGTGCGCTCCTGCGTGGCACCGTCATCTCTGACTGGTCTTGGTTTCCCCAGAGTCCAAACAGGCCTGCACACAGGAGGTGCTCAGAGACTGGCGGAAAGAGGAAAGAGGGGAGGAGGGAGAAAGAAGGGATGGACCCGAGGTCCTCCTCGTTCAGGTGAAGGGAAGCTGGCCCAAACCAGAGAGGTTAAGTCCAAAGTCACATGCTGTGGTAAGGCAGTGATGATCCTGGCCGGGGTCAAAGCCAGGCCTCTGGGTTCCTAATCTGAGACTACTGCCCCCGAGTTATCCTAAAACTTGGCAATCCAGACGCCATTTGATGACTTTAGTCAGGTCTAATTAACTTGCACCTGGAATAATTGAACTTCTGTGTTCCTCTTATTTGTTTCTTTGATACCTCGTGTTTGCCCAGGGAAAGCAAACTTTTCAAAGATATGGAAAAAGCAAAGGGCTTAGAGGGCCTAAAATGCAAGAGCTTGGAGGCCTTGCTTTTTATACACTGATAAGTATAGGAGAGTGCCTATGTCTCCACAGGATTCATTTGACTAACAAATTGAGCTTTCATGAGTCTACATTATACTCCAAAACTGCTCCTTTATGTTGGACCCAAAGGAAGAAAGAAACAAAAAAATTTTTGAGCACTGCCAGGAGCTGGTTTTGCAACGTTATTGATTTAATTCTCATGGAAACTCAGAGGCAGCATTGTCTATCTCGGCATAGGTGAGGCAGCCGTGGCTTGGGGGCTTAGTCCAGAATTACCCCACGGTTGCCTTTGGGTGAGTGGCACAGCCAATATTTAGGCTACACGGTGCCTGACATTCAGCAGGCCCTCGATGAGTGTTTGTTGAATGAATAAATGAAAGCATGTCCATCTGTTTATAACACCTTACTCCTGCCCCTTTCCCTTACCCATTGTTATCTTTTGGAAGGTGCTATGTGGACCTTAGAGATTGCCTCACTGCCATCCACTAGGGTGAAAATGTAGTCAAAGAGGAGACAAAACATCTGAAAGAGGAAAACAATAAGCAAAGTTATTCCTGCTTTATTAATCAGGTATTATTATTATTGTTGTTATTGTTGTTGTTGGGGATTCACTGAGGGGACAGAGAACCAGGTTACATTGATTGCACCTGTTAGGTAAAGTCCCTATTATAATTATGTCCTGCCTCCAAGAGTGTGTCATACACTATAATCCCTAACCCCTATCCCTGCTTCCCTCTTTCTGCTCCCCCATTCCCCCACCCGCACCAATGTACAGGGTCATCAATTGTCCTCATACCAGAATTGAGTACATTGGACTTTGTTTCTGCATTCTTGTGATGCTTTACTAAGAAGAATATGTTTCAACTCCATCCAGGTTAATACAAAAGATGTGAAGACTGAGATTGAGGAGGGTCTTGTACAATTAACCAACTAATTTGCGTAGACACATCGAACTTTAAAACAATGAAGAGAAAGGAGAAAATCCATGTCGATGTTTCTGTCACAATGGGTAAGGACCAAAAATATTTTCTTAGGTTGGGAGAGCAGCAGGCCCAGGAGCGTAAACTGGTGAGACAGGGTCCCTCCTTCCCTTTGGAATCCATGGTTCTCCTTCCCTTTTCCCACAATCAGAACTGAATCTAAAACAGAAAGAAGCCCAGTGAAGATGTGGACGCCTGTCCATCTGGACAGGCTCACTGGGGCAGGAATGCCACCTGTCTACAGGGCTCTGGAGGGACCCAGCCTCTCCTGTGAAGGTTTCCGCAGCAGCTTCTCTGTGATCTGGGAAGTGATGGGTCAGGAAGAGCCGCCTGGAGTACTTGGGCCCCCTCAGATGTGCCTCTCTTTGACGCCTTCCCTAGGACTCAGCTATTTATATCCCTGGCCTCAGGAAATCTTGGAAAAATTATTTCAGCTAGAGGAGGAAATGTGCAATTCCAAAAAAACAGTCAGGACCTGTTGACATGGGAGATTGGCAATGATCAACTATGCTGGTGCAAAACTCTAAGTTTGTATCAAAAATGGGGGTGTGGGGAGAAGGAGGTGGGGAAATCAATACTTCATGTTTGCCCTGATTGGACGGGGTGTGTGCCTTCTTTTCTACCCTAGTTGTTATTGAAGCTGTTTATTGAAAGGTTGTGCAAATATGATTAGTCAGCTCCAGGGCCATTAATAACGTTCTGGACAGAGGTGGCTCCATTTCAATTGATTTTTGAATTTTTGAAAATGTCAAAATTTCTCCAAGCAGAGATGAAAGTCCCATAGAGGATGGTATGAAAGAATGGGGTCTTTGCCTCCACTGGGGCTGATCCAACAGCTTCAGGAGAGAAATCATCATGCCACCACCATTTGCTGTCCCATCTGAATGAGTCAGGGGGCCCTGCAGCAGTTCTGAAGATCAAATACATCACAGACAAGTGCTGGAGGGGCCAAACGATTGCAGTAGGTCCCAGGCACGCTGCGAGGGTCCTCACCTTAACAGACAGGGAGGAGAAGAAAATGGTGTCTAAAAAGCAAACCTCACACACAGAAAACTTACTCCCTCCACCGTCCTGTCCCACCAAGAACTATTTTCAGGCCCTCCCAAAAACTATGAGCTGGAATATCCTGAGAAATGGAAGGTAAGATGTAGAAGCACACGTGAGAGAGGGCCGGTGGTAAGAGTTTAATCTTTGGAGCCAGAAAACATGGATTTATATCCCAACCTCCTGGGCTATAACTACGAGCAAATTAATCTCTTTGATATTCTTTTATAGTAATAGCAAATTAGAGCTTCATCATAACTCAGTTCTTAGTTCAAAAAAAGCATTTTATCTTCTTCATTTAAGAACTAAAATTCTAAACATGAATCATCAGAGTCAAGGTTCCTATAATGTTCCATTTCTTCAACTTGATAAGTAGGCTGATCTTCAGAAATTTCCAGACCACCTATAAAAGAACACATGTTCACTCTGTGTGTGTCTTTCTCTCTCACACACATGCACGTCCAAGAACAAAGCCATGCTTCTTCATCAACATGGTAAGACCAACAGGAAGCAGCCCACTTGGGGTCTGCTCTGAGATCTCTCAGGGCCCTTAGAATTGAATGATCACTACAGCTCCTCTCTCTCCGAGAATGTCTGTATAAAATAAATGCCTTCCTCTAGAATATGAGCGACTGCCTCTCATATTCTAGCTTTCACACTATATTTTGAGATGGCTATATCATCCCTCCAAGTGTGCCAAGGTGGAATTCAAAATTTATGAGCATCCTTCAGAAGGAAAAATGGGAAAGAGATCAGCTAGGAGAAATATCTGAGACTAAATGTGCTACATTAACTTCTAATGTTTCAAAGAGCATTTTTACTTGAGGTTGGGTATTTCCTTGCCTCCACAGTCCTTCTGGATGAAAGTATATATAATTTATGTCATGTTTGCCTGTCCATATTTTAAAGCAAACCCACGTACAAATGTACCTGTCCTACATAGACTGGTAGAGGTCTGGACTATGTAGAAAGAAGGGCTTTACTTAAGGACCTAAAGGAAGAAAAGCTAAGTTTTAATGGAAGCAACTTGTATAGAAGCAAAAAGTGAATTTAAAGCTGTTCCTTTATCAGTAAAGTCTCAGGTTATACCAACTGTGGCATATGTATACCATGGAATACTATTCAGCCATGAGAAAAGATGGAGACTTCATATCTTTTGTATTTACCTGGATGGAGTTGAAACACATTTCTTCCTAGGAAAGTATCACAAGAAGGGGAAAAAGATATCCAAAGTACTCAATACTAATATGAAACCAGTGTATAAACAACTACATGCAAGGAAAACACAAGTATAGTCTCAAGAGAGGGAGAGGGAAGGTGGGGAAGGTGATTGGCAGGATCTTACCTAACATGCTCAGTGTGAGGGTGTTCAGCACACCTCCTGGGTGAAGGGCTCAACTACAACTTGAACTTTACCTTGGAAATGAAAACAATGTGACCTAAATATTTGTACCCTTATATTTATCTGAAATTTAAGAAAAACTCTCAGGTTATAAAATTAACATACAAAAATCAGTAGCATTTCTGTATACTAATAACAACCAAGATGAGAACTAAATTGAGAACTCAATTCCATTTACAATTACTACAATAAAATTAAATAAAATGGCTAGGAATATATTTAATCAAGGAAGTAAAAGATCTCTACAAGGAAAACTGAAAAACACTGATTTAAAAAAATCATAGATGACTTAAACAAATTTTAGGATATTGGAGATTCAAAATGCAAGAGGGTAGGAGGGGGTGAGATATGAACAATTACCCATGGGGTACAATGTGCACTCTGTTCTGAAACAGAGTGTCTTCCCTGACTTCAAATTATGATACAAGGTTATAGTAACCCCAACAGCATGGTGCTGGCATAAAAGTAGATATACAGATCAATGGAACAGAAAAAAGACCCCAGAAATAAAGCTTAATACCTACAACCAACTGTCCTCAACAAAGCAGACAAAAATATCCACTGAAAAAGAACTCCCTATTCAATAAAAGGCACTGGGAGAATTGGATAGCCTTATACAGAAGAATGAAACTGGATCTTTACCTCTGACCATATATAAAAATTAACTCGAGATAAATTAAAGACTTAATTCTAGGAGAAAACGTAAGAAAATCTCTCTGGACATTGGCCTAGGCAAAGAATTTATGACTAAGACCCCAAAAGCACATGCTACAAAACCAAAAATAAACAAATACAATTTAACTAAACTAAAAAGCTTCTGCACACGTAAGAAATAAATTAACAACGGGGTAAATTTAAAACCTATAGAAGAGGAGAAAATATTCACAAACTATGCATCTGACAAAGGATGAACATCCAGAATCTACAAGAAAGCCAAACAACTCACCAAGAAAAAACTAAATAACTCCATTAAAAAGTGCCCAAAGGTATGAACAGGCAGTTTTCAATGGCCAACCCAACATATGAAAAAATGCTCAACATCACTAATCATCAGAGAAATGCAAATTTAAAACCACGGTAAGATACCATCTTACTCCAGTTAGAATGGTCACTATCAAAGAGTCAGAAAACAATAGATGTTGGTATGGATGTAGCAAAAATACATAAAAAAGAATGGAATAGGCCGGCCATGGTGGCTGTAAGCCTAGCCCTCTGGAGGCCAAGGTAGACGGATTGCTTGAGCTCATCAGTTTGAGAACAGCCTGAGCAAAGTGAGACTTTGTCTAAAAACAGAAAAATAAAATAACTAGCCATGTGTCATGGAGGGCACCTATAGTTTCAGCTACTCGGGAGGCTGAGGCAAGAGGATTGCTCAAGTTCAAGAGTTTGAGGTTGCTGTGAGCTATGACACTATAGCACTCCACTGAGGGTGATGGGGTGACACTGTTTCAGAAAAAATAAAAGAATGGAATAATGTCTTTTACAGCAACCTATACAAAACTGGAGATCATTATCCCAATGAAGTAACTCAGGACTGAAAGACCAAATACTGCATGTTCTCACTTTAAAGTGGAAGCAAACCTATGGTTATACAGAGCAAAACTGTGGATATTGGAGATTCAAAATGCAAGAGAGTAGGAGGGGGTGAGGATGAACAATTACCCATGGGGTACAATGTGCCCTATTTGGGTGATGGGCACACTCAAAGCCCAGGCTTCACAGCATATCCATATAACATAATATATCTATATAACATAGATATCCATGTAACAAAACTCCATTTGTACCCCTCAAGTCTACTGAAATAAAAATAAATAAATAAATAAATAAATAAATAAATAAATAAATAATAAACAAATAAAACCAGTTCATTTGAAAATAGATTGTGTCGGTTGGCACACCTGTAATCCTAGCACTCTGGGAGGCCAAGGCAGGTGAATTGCTTGAGCTCAAGAGTTCAGCCTGAGCAAGAGCGAGACCCCATCTGGAAAAAGAGCCAGGCATTGTGATGGGCACCATTAGTCCCAGCTACTCAAGAGGCTGAATCAAGAAGACTGCTCAAGCTCAAGAGTTTGAGTTTGCTGTGAGCTATGATGCCACGGCATTCCACCCAGGGTGACAGAGTAAGACTCTGTCTCAAAAATGAAAAACAAAAAACAAAAAAAAAAAAAAACCCAACATATTGTGTTGTAACAACTCTGAACTTTAAATGTAGTACATTTTAATACTCACATTAAAGTTTAAATAAAACCAAAAATGCAACTTTTTAAAAGTCATTTTTGTTATTCTACATAGCATTATTTTATTTTTAAAAACAAACTTTGGTTTTCATATGACTCTGAATCTACCTGAGACATGAGGGGAAAAAATGCCTTTTAAATGAAAGACAGGGGCAGCGCCTGTGGCTCAGTGGGTAGGGTGCCGGCCCCATGTAGTGAGGGTGGTGGGTTCGAACCCGGCCCCAGCCAGCTAAAACAGCAGTGGCAACTGCAACAAAAAATAGCTGGGCATTGTGGCGAGTGCCTTAGTCCCAGCTACTTGGGAGGCTGAGGCAAGAGAATTGCTTAAGCCCAAGAATTGGAGGTTGCTGTGAGCTGTGAGCTTTGACGCCATGGCACTCTACCGAGGGCTACAAAGTGAGACTCTGTCTCAAAAATAAATAAATAAATAAATAGATGAAAGATAGAAAACTGAGGACAATTTGAGGGGAATTTGGAGGAATCTATGTACAATAATCATTTTGATTATTTGTGCTACGAATGGCTTCACCCCAGAATAGCCACCACCTTCAATCTCTTCAGAAAAGCAGATTCACTTTAAAAACCAGGCACGGGCCTGTTGTCCCAGGTACTCAGTAGGCTGAGCCCAGGACTTTGAGACCAGCCTAGCTGATACAGTAAGAGCTCAACTAACCAGCAAAAACAACGAAAACAAGACTGGAATTGTTTTATTTTATTTATTGAGATAGAGTCTCACTTTGTCACCCTGTACAGAGTACTGTAGGGTGATAGCACACAGCAACCTCAAACTCTTGGGCTCAAGCAATCCTCTTGCCTCAGCCTCCCAAGTAGCTCGGACTACAGGCACCCACCACAATGCCTATTTTTTTCTTTTTGCAGTTTTTGGCCAGGGCTGGGTTTGAACCCACCACCTCTAGCATATGGGACCGGCGCCCTACTCCTTTGAGCCACAGGCGCCACCCCACAATGCCTATTTTTAAAGACAGGGTCTTCTTCTTGCTCAGGCTGGTCTCAAACTTCCAAGTTCAAGCAATTCACAGACCTCAGCCTCCCAGAGTGCTAGGATTACAGGCATGAGCCAGCACACCTGGCCCAAGACTAGAATTGTTGCACAGAGGTGGCAAGTTAGATGTTTTCCTCTCCAATAATTTTAATTTATTGATTAAATCAAATTATGGTTGAAAAAATCAGGTCCAACCACATGGGGAGCAGAGAAGGAGGGAAGCTAAGAGACCAGAGAGCTCAGAGGAAACTACATGTGAAGGTGACAGTCATCTATTCCAGCTGAAAGCCCCCCAAGTTTGTTTCAGGGGAGCCCAGCCCATGCAGGTGGCCCAAAAAACAAGCTAATAAAGTACTGTCAATTAGCTTACAACAACTTGGGTTTAATATATCTTATAGTTTTACCTTACAAAAATAAAATTGTAGGCTGGGCGCTTGTTGCCAAGTGGTTAGAGCACTGGCCCTGTGCATCAGGGATACCAGGTTTGAACCCAGCCTGGTCCTGCCTAACAAAAAAAAATTATAAAGGAGATAGTTTCTAAGGAACATGTTTTGGCTTCATTTACAACAAAAATAAAGAAGACAAAGATTTGGGGAAATTTTGAAGATGTTAACAAACTCTAGAAAGAAGGCAGACTTAGTTAAACCAAAAAAACTTCTGCAAAGCAAAAGAAACAATCACCTACTTGACAGCTTTGTTTGTTTTTCTCTCTTCTAGGAGAGAATGAACCCAGAGAGCAAGGCTGGATGGCACAGGATACAGAAGGCGTTGAAGCCAGGATGGGGGTGGGGCAGGAAAAATGAGCATGAAAGCCTGAAAGTGCTGGGGAAGGGGAGATTGGAAGAGGCCGTTGCTGGCCAGTTTCCCGCACTCTGTACACTAACATCCAGGATCGATGCCGTTTATCTTGGACAAACCCTGGGATAGCTGACAAGCAAATGGCTCGACCATAGTCATAATTAGGAGACCAATCATATGAACACACTCCATGTTCTTTTCTGACAGTGAAATCAGCAGGACACATAGACAATATATATCCAAGAATCATAGAAAATGACACCTTGGATTCATGCACGGTTGGGAAACCAAGACTGACCGAGCTGAGGCAGAATGGTGAGAGGCAGAACTTCATCTTGAACCCTGAAGTTCTTTACTCCAAAGCAGGGAGTTGCCATCTGACGTGTGTTCCCTGAGTGTGTTTGGCACTTGGCTCATTTTCTCTCCCACAGCAGAGGTACCATCACTCCATATTCCAGATGAGAGACTCATATCCTGAGACTCAAAGAGAGTAAAACTCACTCTAGGAGGTGGGTCACAAATGCCATGTGTTCCTACGATATGTCCCCTACACACACTTTTTAAACCTAAGTGTTTTCAAGGCTTCTCTGTGAGAAAGAACAAGAAATGAGAACTAGATGGCCCTGAAGGAAAGAACACACGCTGTCATTGGGTGGGGGGTGCAGGTGAGCTCTCTGCGGACTGCTGTCTTCCTCAAGTCACTCAGCTGGTGGGACTTGGGGGTGGGGGAGGTGGGGCTAGGATGGGAATGAGGGGGGAGCTGCTGGGACAACCAGCAAAGGCAAAATACGTCAGTGACTTTACTGCCACTTTCTGTGGAACTACCGGCCCCTCTTAGCATTTCCGTCCCTCCGAGGCCACTCGAAAGCAGACTGAGTCGGGAAACATGACTTTCCTGCAGGATCAGTGCTACACCCGGAGGCATAAGAATTCTAGTCTATCTCCGTGACAGCATGGATAATTCTGCTCCTGAGCAGACGCGGTGGTGTATTAAACTTTCACTGCTCTGCTTTAAAGAGTTGCGCACAATCACAGTATATAAGGAAAGCCATTTTGGTTTGGTTTGGTTTTAAAGTTAACCCCAGAAATATCATGAGCCAGAAAATGGGCTCAGGAAGGGGGACAATATGCAGAGAAGGAAACATTGCACCTGCACCCCTTTGTTACTGGGGGTGTTTCCCCACAGGCCTGCTCCCACCCACCATACAGACCACAGGGCCAGGCAGGATCAGAGAGCCAGGGCTTTCCCTGGGAAGCCTGGCCTGGCATCCTGGCATGGCCTAATGTCTGCAGTGAGGGCACCTGCAGAAAGCCACACTGCAGGCTGCCTCAGGGGAGCGTGTCCTGAAATGACGTTGCCACCTACCAGTGTGCAGTTTATCATGGGATGGAGAGCTGACCTCCCAGGGTAGGAGAGGGTAGGAGAAAAGAGTCAGGGGCAGGAAACCACAGCCCCCAGGAGCCCTGTCGGCTGGCACAGGTGTGATGGGTTCACCTTGCAGATGGGATTGTAACTAGGTGTCACCAGGCCTGCCTGGGGCTTCAGAAGGAAGCCAGGACAGACATGGGGGGTTGGGGACTTCTGAGATGAGTTAAGACAGGGAGTGTTGGGGATAGGCTGGTGAGAAGTTCCCTCAGGCCACACCCACCAGCACCCTCACTGAAGTCTCCCAATTTATAGAGCATACAGGTCAGTGAGTAACCTGTATGCTTTATAAATGATCAAGTACAGGACAGAGTTTTCAACCCCGGGGTCCCTCTGAACCCTGAGCACAGCCTTGCTCTTGGCAGATAGCCTATGCCACTGAAGAGACACTGAGGTGAGGCAGCAGCAATTCTTCAAGAAAGACAGGATGGAAGGCAAGGCCACCTGCTTCTGCAAAGAGGCACCTAAGTCCCAAAGAGCAGCAGTGATAGGGAAGCTGGGGACTGTCTGAACTAAGAGGTCTGGGACATGTAGGTTGCAGAGACCCCGAGAGCACAGCTCCAATGTGAGGCAAACACAGCTGGCCTGGACAAGGTCTGCAGACACCCAGTGGTTCCCAAGTCAGTGTGTGCTGGGCTCTGATTGCTAACAGAGAAAGGGGTAACTAATGACAAGGACGTCCCACCAAAATAAGCAAAACAGGCTAACAAAGCTAATTAAAAGGTGACTCCTATGAGCTGGGAAGCGAGATCATTTCTTTTGGTAAGGACCAGGATATGAATGACCCAAAGAGATCATTAGCCCTTCCCTTGGTATTGGGACCAGCCCCTCTGGTCACCCCTCCCCAAGGCTTACCAGCGGGCCGGCCCCTCATACCTTGTGGGCTGGCGACATCTGCTGGCAGTCACTGTTAGTAACTGAATGACATTCCCTTTCTCAAAGTTCTATGTAAGAATTGCTTAAACACAACCGTGAGGCTTTTATCTGCTGCTCCCCCACCCCACCTTCCTTTGGGCACTTCTAGTCTCCAAAGCAGCAAAAATTTCCTAAGAAGAGTCTATGCCCCAACTCTCTTCCTCCCTTGACCCCACACAGGAGGTGTGCGACCGAACACACAACCACACACACAACTTAGTGTTATCAGCAATGGCTGATAGCGTTCCAATAACCTTGGAAAGGTTATTGAAGAAGGATGCGAATCTCTTCTCAACATAATCTGAAGCCAGCTCCATCGGTGGTCTGCTCAGTGAGCTAAATAATGAAAGCAATGATGTCTTCAGAGACAATCCATACATTTGGCAACCTCACTGCCTCCTGCGAGTACCTCTTTAAAGAAGGCCGTAGGCATCTTTGTCATTCCTCTCTCTTGGCCCCTAGGCCGGCACAGGGCAGGATGGGCTGCTGAGCTGACAGAAGAGCCCAGGTTTTAAAGCTGAAATTAACTCATTCATTCATTGCATAGATACTGGGTGCCTTCACAGTCCAGGCACCATATGCTGCCCATAAAGCAGAGAATGAGATGGAAAATGTAAATGTAATGTGAAAATGACCAGCAGGTGCATGCTGTGTCTGCAGTGGGGGCGTGAGGATGAGGCAGGAGATGAGTTGAGCAGGCTACCTGTGCAGTGTCATTCTGGAACGTGATTTTCTAATGCTAGAGAACAGAGCACTTCCAAATGCTGCAAGGTAGTATCAGATGAGTCATGATTATGCTGCTCAAATGGAATTTTGAAAGAATGTCTGCCCTTCAGAAAAGAATGCTTTTCCCAAGACGAAATCTCATTAGGACAGGAATGAACACAATTTTTCCCCAGGGGTTTGTCTAGAGAAAGCAAATCAGATACTGTATTTAGTTTTGAAATGATGGACAAATATTTGTTAAGAAGACAGTGGCTCTGGGCTATAGCAGGATGCACAGCCATGTGGGTGAAGCCGCCAGATGGAGCTACAGCCTCAAAAAAGCAGCCATGGCTCTAAACCCACAGAACTGGAAGCTTTGTCTTTCATTCTTTCCCCGAGAGGCAAAGGCAGTTTTTAAACATCTCCGTCTTAAATATTAACCAAGGCTTGATTTTGCCTTTTCTTTACAAGAGCAGGAGTTCTTCTTATACCCTTTCCCGTTGTCTGGTGTTCCACGGCCTGCTCCAGCCCTCGGGCAATGAGGCAGTAGAAGAAATGGAAAGTTTGAGAAAGCAAACCTTCTACTTCCCCCTGAAAGGAAGACTTGCAGGAAGGTGCTTGCATGACTGAATACAAACTCCAGAAGAGAAGAAGATTTATAGGCAATAATAATTCAGAAGTCAGAGTGAAAGAGAAGTATAAAAATAAGCAACCAACATTTGAGTACTTAACAGCTTGCTTAGCACGAAGCCAAATGCTTTGCATATATTATGTAACTTCATGCTTCCATGAGGCAGATGCTGCTGTTGGCCTCCACCAATAGAGACAAAAAATATGAAGTAAAACCCAAAGGGATGGTTTTACATCTAGACGCTCTGAATCCAGAGTCCTGGAAGTTAAATGCTACATGGAAAAATTCCCAAACTGGACTTTGTAGATGGGTGAGTTCAGGCTATTAAATCAGCTAATGCATTCCTTGGGAGGAGGGTAGCATTCAGGAAAAATATATATATATCGCCCTAGTTGCTGTCATGTTAATGTTGCCCTCTGCTGTGTCACCTCAGTCGCTTGGATACACGTTTGCATTTTTTTTTCTAATATGTAATAAACTATATTGGTTTAGAGTATAATTTCTTTATTTACCAAGAGCTTAGTAATGGCAGGAGCTGTCTTATCTATTTTTGTATCCCCAGCTACTATAATATGCCCAGATATTAAATAGGTATATCTCACCTAAATCATGGGACATTTTAAGTTTTGAACATTCATAAAGCAAAAAAAAAAAAAAAAGAAAGTGTGATAAATCCATCACTCAGTTTCAATAATTACAAACTTTTCAGGTCCCCCAACTTTTCAGGCACATTCAGTCCAATGCTGCCACCACTGGGTCCCAAAGATTAGCCCACCTGGTGTCCTAGCAGCAAAACTTCACCACGGTGTGCACTCATGACTGGATTGGAAGCCACTGAGGAAATCCCAGCTATGACTAATGCTGTTTAAAGACAAAGAAATCATACGGAGACCTCACTGCTGCGTGCATGCAGAATCAAAACCCAAGTCCCCTCCCCAACCCAAATCACAGATATGTCTTCAGGAGAAAGTCCTTCCTGAAGAAAGCAAATTCAAAACACTGGAAGAAGCAACTGTTACTCCAGGCACACAGATGTCAATGTGAGGACAAAGGAAACACGAAATAGAAAAATAGATACCAGATGCTGGGAAGTGTGTGATGTTAGGAGGGCAGATGAAGAGAGGGTGGTGAATGGGCACAAGGTTCAATATCAGGCTAGGGGGCTGTAGTTAGCAGCCATATATTTTACATTTCAAAGGAGCTAGAAGAGAGGACTTGAAATATTACTAACACATAAACATGATAAATGCTCAAAGTGACAGATACCCTAATTGCCCTGACTCAATCATTACACATTCTATGCAAGTGAAAAATACATTTACCCCATAAATATGTAAAAAGCACGCAACAATAAAAGAGAGAAAAAAGAAATATCAGTGGCATGTTGTCAACACTAAAAAAAAAGATCGTATATTCTTATTTCTTATTTTTTATATATATTTTTAAACAATAAAAGAAGAGCAAACATTTAGTGAGTGTTTACCGGGTATTACAGTGTTATCAGAACTTTTATGGTCACTCACTTAGGCCTCATACCAGCCATACATGTAAGACTCTCATCATAGCCTTGAAGGAGAAAGTTGAAAGCCAACATTCCACAGCCAGTAGGAACCAGAGGCAGTATCTGACCACAGACAGCTTCATTCCCAAAGTCATGCTCAGAGTTACCTTGATACATTGCTTCTTTCAGAGTGGACCCAAAGGATAGTTTTTGAGCAGAACTTAAATGACTCCCAGTTTACATGTTAGGAAGGACCACAGTGAGCTAAAGTATTAGCTAGTACTTACTAGTTTAACTAGTATTACTAGTTTAGTCATGGGACCGTCACCTAAAAATACTTGAAGGATTTTAAGCAGAGCAAAGTGAAGGAGGCCCTGGCAAATGCACTTAGACGATAAATAAGACCTGCTGTGTACAGCTAAACAGAGGGCAAGCAGAAGGGGCCTGGGAAGGCAGGTTTTATTCAATATGAAGAATTTTTAAGCAATGAGAGAAGCATGCAAAATTATCTGGAAGATCATTTATCAGTGATGTTGTAAAGGAGAGTCCTGGGTTTGTGGCCAAGCAGATCAGAGAATATCCGAAGTCCCTTTCCAACTAGTACAGTGCACAATGCTAAGCTTGGTCTATATAGGATCTGAGGGTGATGGCAAGAGAGAAGGAATTTTTAGATCTCAGTGACTGGAAGAACAGCAGGACTGTGCCTGGAGATGGAAAAATTATGAAGAACTAGTTTGGAAAAGGAAGAATCTTGTTTGGGATAGATGTAGGTTTGCATATTAAGAGAGGGAGGTTTTGTTTCCTGAAGTATTTTATGAAGTCTCCATAGAAGTTGAGTGTGGAAGAGAGGATAGAAGAGGTGGGCGTGTCGAGTGGAAGGTCCAGCCTAGACAAAGGCCCAGGCCAGTGTTCTGTTGTCACGTGCATCCTGCTGACATCCTCTCTCCGCCTCCCGCTTTGATGCAGCCTGTGGTCTCTGAGATTTTTTAGGGGCTTGGTAAGAGCAGAAATCTGCCCAGGTGCAGGTATGGGATCAGGTTGCAGTGCACCATGGGCACCATTTGAGACACTGGGGATTTTATCCTGAGCCATGAAAGATTGGAGCAGAAGAGTGATATGGTGAGAATAATCCTGTGGTGGATTCAGGCTTGAGCAGCTGTAGGGTGAGCGTGGAAGCAGGCAGCTGCAAGCAGCTCACTGGGCAAGCCAAGGGCCTGTGATGTCTTGGCCATGTGGTTTGAACTTGCTGCTCCCTTAAACCGACATTCGCTTTCCTGCTTGCTGCCCTCCACCCGGGTAAACCCCCACCACTCTCTCAGACCCAGCTGAAGGCTTTCTTTCCCCAAGTAAGCCCTCCTGGAGTCATGCAAGCCCAGTAAAGCCTCCAGGGCTCCTCTACAGTCTCACAGAATGGCATTTGCTTTTTAAAAAATAGATCTATCTCCTTTCTAGACAATTAGCAGCTTGAGAACTGAGATTGTGTTGATTTCATTTTGTAACCCCAGGGCTCAGCATGACATCTGACAGACTAAATACTTCATTAGTGA
The DNA here is from genome assembly GCA_963574655.1 of Perodicticus potto. Taxonomy (NCBI): domain Eukaryota; kingdom Metazoa; phylum Chordata; class Mammalia; order Primates; family Lorisidae; genus Perodicticus; species Perodicticus potto. The sequence continues at coordinate 19,421 of CAUYRH010155751.1, read as the reverse complement.
TGAGTAATAAATAAATGGGCTGGGCTGGATAAATGAATGAATTGAATGAATGCATGCATTCCATGGTGACAACCCTGAGAAGAGTGCTACAAGGATTTAGAGGAAAGGAGTAGACAGCATAAGAGATTTTCCTTTTCTCTGTCTGATCGTCCTCAAACATCCATTGGAACATTTCTTTGCACTAGGTTTTCCCAGGTGCTGGGCAGATGGCAGTGCTGAGTGCCGACTGCAGCTGCACATGAGAGCTGCTCCCCTGAGCAGGGTCCAGGGCCGACTGTGTACCTTAGTTAAACCTGCTTCTTTTCAACCAACCTTACGCTACCTACCAAGGTCACAGGGCATGGGAGTTTTCTTCCTGTGGACTAGCCATTTATTTTAGGAGACAAACAGAAATTCTTATTTGCACATTATATCATCTATGCTTCTTACATAAATCCTCATTTAAACAACGTCACTTTAAGTTTGTGTTACTGGCTTGTCACCCTTCTGAGCATTCTCTGTCAGTGATACTGATGCCTTTGTTGACTCCTGGAAATTGAGATCAAGATCTGCACCATTTCCCTCTATAGCAAACAAAAGAGAAGAATACTCCAGAATTTTTTCTTTCTTTTTCAGATAGAGTCTCACCTTGTCACCCTTGGCAGAATGCCATGGCGTCACAGCTCACAGCAACCTCAAACTCTTGGGCTTAAGTGGTTCTCTTGCCTCAGCCTCCCAAGTAGCTGGGACTACAGGCGCCCACCACAACACCCGGCTATTTTTAGAGATGGGGTCTTGATCTGGCTCAGGTTGGTCTCATACTCCTGAGCCCAGGCAATCCACCCCCTACAGCCTCCCAGAGTGCTAGGATTACAGGCGGGAGCCATGGCAACCAGCCTACTCCAGAATTGAACGTGGCCTTTACTAGTACAAACCCCTAACTGCTTCCCTGAAGTGTTTTCCTAACTACTTAGCTTTGACACCTTCCCAGCTGGGAAGAACCAATAGCAGAGTGGTCAAAGACTGCTAGCCCAGCTCTGCTAGTCACCGGCTGTGTGACCTTAGACAAGTTACCTTGCCTCTCTAATCCTCCGCATTCTCATCTGTCAGAATGAGGCACTTTCAGTGGCTACTTTGTGTGTAGCAGAGCACTTAGCAGGTGCTTCACAACACTGGTGGCGGGAGCAGCTCTTACCTCCCTTCCTGCTCTTCCTCTTCCTGGCTGTGAATTTTCAGGCTCTGTTCATAGCAGAGGGGAGGCCACTCTGGATGTGCAGAATGATGACTGAAAAGAACTGTGAATTACAAAATCTCAGTCAACCTAGAATGTAACCTTTTAAGTGGAACATGATGAGGTTTTTAAGATCTGCAGAGCAGTTTCTCCCTTACTATATCATCAACCTGAATCACAGTGTCTGGGATTCTCTTGGGATGTTGGCTATCCTCCATCTGGCCCAGGGCCTCGCTGTGATATTGTCCTTGAAGTCCGGGGTCGGCATCCCAAGTTCACATCTTCTCATGAGACACACCCTACTCACCTTTCCTTTAAACGCCGCTGACCTGATGTGTGTGTCCAGGCAGAACCACACGAAGATGCTGGGATGTAAGGTGAGAGCACAGCATATCACCGGCTTGGGAGCAGCAGGATCAGGCTGGGCCTAAGGACGCTCGGGAAATGTTTTTTGTTTTTTGGTTTTTTTTTTTTGAGACAGAGTTTCACTTTGTCACCCTTGGTGGAGTGCCGTGGCATCACAGCTCACAGCAACCTCAAATTCCTGGGCTCAAGCTATTCTCTTGCCTCAGCCTCCCCAGTAGGTGGGACTACAGGCCCCCACCACAATGCACAGCTATTTTTAGAGATGGGGTCTCACTCTGGCTCAGGCTGGTCTCGAACTCCTGAGCTGAGGCCATCTGCACGACTCGGCCTCCCAGAGTGCTGGGAATTCTCCGTAAATATTTATTGAACACACTGGACTGAAGTCACAGTCCTTGACTACAGCCTTCTCTGGAAAACAACAAATATTTCTCCAAACACCAAGTCAGCTTGTATTTGTCCTTCATATAATTTCTTTTTTAAACCAAGATATGTTATGGTTTCCCTTTATGGTGGTTAATAGTCAGCAATCCAGTTACTCAGAATTTATTCCAGTCGGTATAATCTCTTAATTGGATTTTTGCCTCTTTGCTTCCTGAAAATTCATCCAGGCGCCTATTTTATTTTTTTTCTAAGCGTCTATCTTATTGCTTCTGCTGCATACCTGAAAGCCTGGTGCTTATTACTCAAATCATTTCTTTGCCTCCCTGCTGCTGTGCTCAGGAGGAACCTGGAGCCAACCCTTCTTGGCAGGTAAGATGGGTGCTCTATCCTGCTTTCCTGGCTACAATTCTCTCCTCTGACCAAGACTTGGCCCAAAGGATGCAATGCCTGGGCAACACAGCCGTGTTTACCGTGGCAGAGCTAAATCCAAAGCCTGGTCAAGTCTGGGGCTTCTTTCCTGGGAGGCATCTTCTGGGGATGTGGCCGTCTCCATCACCAAGAGACAGCCAGGTGGGGGACCCATGGCCTTGGGAGCAGATGTTTGGGCATGTGGCTCAGCTCCCCATGTGCCTGCCCATGACACAGGGCAAGCCATCTTCTCAGCCTCTAGTTCCTCATCAGCAAATTGAAGGTAGCAAAGAGCATCAGAGCTGCAAGGTTGTTTAACAAATTAGAGCTGTTAGTAATTATACTCCGCCTGTGTTCCCCCAGGCCATGTCTTTGCCTACTGGACTCCCAAAGCAATAACCCCTGGTATTTCCCTGCCTCTTCCTATTGGTCAATACGGGCCTTCTGTCTCCACCAGATTCTTTTCTAGTTGCTGGTCATCCCCTGGCAGAGACCCGTCTGCCCCCATCCTCATGAACATTATACCCCAGCCATTGCCTGGCCTTCACCATTCCCTCCACTCCTGCCTTGGCTTAAGTAAGCCATTCGTTGATGCTTGCCCCAAGCCTTCAGCACCCACAAATCTGAAGCACTGGAGAAACCCAAAGGCCCAGTGCTGCTCACAAACAGTACCCCACGGCTACTGAAGTTGCTGACTCCTGGAGAGCCTGTCGAAGCCACACTCTGTGAATGGGGAGAGCTATTGTTCCTATTCCATTGTGTCCTTCCCTACTGAGGCTGAGTTCGGGATGGGCAGGATGGGGGAGGGGGGATCCCAGTTGCTCTTAGAATGATTCACTGTCCACGTCCCCGAGCGAGGTGTGCTTAGCACCCACCCTTTGTGCCCTGCGCTGGGGATGCAATGGTGAGCAGGGTGAGGGCACATCCAGGCCTCGTGGAGCTCACAGGCTAGTGGGGATTGGTCACAGCACAAAGTGGTACATTCGCCAATAGGGAGCACAGATGCTCTGTCCTGGGTACCAGGCACTCACTAAGTTAGCTTCCAAGAGGTTCTGTGACTTGGCACCAGACTCAAGCAGGAGTTCTCTTAGCTCTAGGAAGCACTTTCCCCAGAGTTCCCCAAAATAGACTCTATGGAATGTGCTCCAAGGGTCATGCGGGCCAGCCCAGAAGCCCCCATGCTGGGCTAGGTACCCTGTAGAGCTATGATACCCAATACACATGGAAGGTACAACACAGTGCCTGCCCAACAGGAGTCAGCAAAGGGGAACTCTTATTTTATTTCCAGGCTTTTAGCCAAAGATAAGAGCCCTGCAGTAGATTGTGGTTTTTGCTAACTGGGCCTGCACTCAGCTTAGGAGAGGTGCAGGGATTCAAAGGCAGAGAGAAAGAAGCCACACAGGAGGCCGAGCTGGCCCTGGGCACAGGCACAGACACTCTCTTCTGGGGTTCCCATGAGGATTATGAAGCTGTCTTTACCCATTCCTCAAAATGTATTTGATGTCTAGCATGGTAATTTCTTACAATTGTATTTTGCTGATAGAACCGCAGGGACTTACCTTTTCCATGTAAAGGAGCCTTTCTTTCCTTTCCTCTTATCTCTCTTGTTTGCCTCTTTATTTTTTCCTGTCCCCCAACACCTTCTCCTTCCCTTACTCACTCAGAAGGAAAGCACATTAAGTGGAATGAAAATCCCCTTAGTAAAGAGGCTCTTGATCCACCAGCTTTGAGTGAAGGGAAATTTGCATCTCTTCAATACCTCCTAATTATTCATTTCCTTTTTCCCTTCCCCATCTTGAAAATAATTACTGCGGGAGTGGTTTCTCCCTAGATGAGAACTTGAAACGTGAGGCACCAACAATGACTCAGCTTTAGTTTTCAGAACTTTCAGTGGATGAAATGTGACCGATCACTCTCGAGAGGCCTGGCCCAGCCTCCTCCGAAGGACTCCAGAGGGAAGAGCGCAGTGGGGCATGCCAAGTCGTGTTCCTTCAAAAGTATGCCTTCACATTATTATTTGTAGTTTTTATATTTCGTATGTATTACCAACTTTTAGTACGTTGAGTGTTCACTGGAACTAGAAAAGACCAAGGTCAATAATAATACCAATCATCCTTGTGTTTGGGGAACTTGCTTCCTTGGAAGGCAGCTCCCAACTTGCCACTGAACGGAAGTCACACACTTGCCTTGCCCCGCCCTCAGTCCCCAACACAGGAATGATACTTGCTGTCACTGTGGTAACACTGTGATCCACTTCATCTTTTTGTGTGTCAGAATCTAACTCTGCCACCCTAGACAGAGTGCAGTGGTGTTATCATAGCCCCTAGCAACCTCAAACTCTTGGGCTCAAGCAATCCTCTTGCCTCGGCCTCCCCAGTAGCTAGGACTACAAGTGCCCATCACAATGCCCGGCTGTTTTTTCTACTTTTAGTAGAGACTGTGTCTTACACTTGCTCGGGATGGTCTCTAACTCCTTAGCTCAAGCAATCTACTCGCTTCAGCCTCCCAAAGTGCTAGGATTACAGACTTGAGCCACTACCCTCAGCTCATGTCATCATTTTTAAAAACAAGAACCTTAATGCTGGTGACTCCCATCACCACCTCTAATGCAGACCTGCCCTGAGCTGCAGCCTCCTGGGTGTCTCTCCATGATGGCTGTCTGTCACTTCAAACTAATTCTGTTCGAAACTGAGCTAGATTCAGATCTGCTAAAACCTGCTCCTCCACCAGCCTCCTGAGCTGCAAACGTGGGTGTTATCCTTAGCTACCACCTCCCCGCCAAACCTAGGGAATGAAGGAGCTGACTGGCAGTTCTTTCTCAGGCATACCCAGTGCCTCTTGGGACCCACCCATCCCAAATCACTGCAGTATATAATTAGGGGAACTTGAAACATTGACCCGTACCTGCTCCTGTCTCCCCTACATCTCTGAGAGTCTCCACATGCTGAGAGTGTGAAGACAAGGCTAGGGTAAGTAGATTATTCCATTGTGTGTGTGGTACGCCACCATTAAGTCCACTGGAGTTCGAAGCTGGAGCACCTGGTCATACTCTGGAACAGAAAGGAAATATATTTCTGGAACAGGTGAAGGCTAATTTTAAGGCAACTGATAAGAGAAGGTCAGCAAGAACCGGGTGTATCATGTGTGCTTAAAACATTCATGTTGAGTTGGGCATGGTGGCTCACTCCTGTAATCTCAGCACTTTGGGAGGCTAGGGCAGGAGGATCACTTGGCCAGAAGTTCAAAATCAGCTTGGGCAACATAGCTGGGCATGATGGCATGTGCCTGTAGTTACAGCTATTCAGGAGGTTGAGGTAGGGAGAGTGCTTGAGCCCAGGAGTTCAAGGCTCTGCTGAGCTACTATTGTGATACTATCTCCAGCCTACAAAAGAGAGTGAGATCCTATCTCTAAAAAAAATTAAAAGGTAAAAAATTAAAAAATTTCAGATAGCGCCCATAGCTCAGTAGGTAGGCTGCCAGCCATATAAAACAAGGCTGGCGGGTTTGAACCCAGCCTGGGCCAGCTAAAACAACAATGACAACTGCAACAACAACAAAAAAAATAGCCAGGCATTGTGCTACTTGGGAGGCTGAGGCAAGAGAATTGCTTAAGCCCAAGAGTTTGAGGTTGCTGTGAGCTGTGACACTACGGGCACTCTACCCAGGGAGATAGCTTGACACTCAGGCTCAAAAGAAAAAAAATTACAATTAAAAAATTGTGGGACAGCACCTGTGGCTCAGTGGGTAGGGCACCGGTCCCATATACCGAGGGTGGCAAGTTCAAACCTGGCCCCGGCCAAACTGCCACAAAAAAAATACCTGGGTGTTGTGGTGGGTGCCTGAGGTCCCAGCTACTTAGTAGGCTAAGGCAAGAGAATCGCCTAAGCCCAGGCGTTGGAGGTTGCTGTGAACTGCGATGCCACGGCACTCTATCAAGGGTGATAGAGTGAGACTCTGTCTCTACAACAACAAAAAAAGAAAAAGAAAGAAAAAAATGTTAAATCATTTCATGTTGTGTACCTTGCATGAAAGCCAAAGGAATTCAAAGGAAAGTATCACTCATCAGAGAAAATTATCCATAAAACTGGTAGCTCTTGAGGGCTGCACCACAACAGAACTATGGACAGCTGCTGACAGACAGGCTCACGATCTCTTCTCACTGACACTGGGGTGAAGGCTACAGGGGGGGCTCACGGGGCTGGTGGAAGGGAGAAGAGAAGTGAGAGAGGAGGGTGAACAGGACCCGGTCCGGAATGTTACCAAAGGATTTAGAACCCACCCTTGTCTGGCCCATTGAGCCTCACTTGCTCTACAACCCCATGAGCTTGGTTATGTAAGAGAATGTCTCCATTCGTGGAAAATACACACTGAAATATTTAGGAGTAAAGGACCGTGATGTATACAACTTACTCCCAAACAATTCAGAAAAAAATTTTAAGAAGGGGGAGGAAATGACAAAGCTATAGAATAGGTGGGTTAAAATGCCAGCAGTAGGTAAATCGAGGTAAATAGTTTAAAAATAGTCCTTGTACCATTTTTTGCAGTTTTATGTAAATTTGAAAGTACATCCAAACAAAAAGTTAAAACAAAAGCCATTTTCTTACTACCATGTCTTAGGTTCTCCGGATGCCTATGCCCCCTGGGCCAAGCCAGCTCTCATCTCCATAATCACAGTGGGGAGGAAACTGGGGATGCCAGGAGCCCAGGTTTACCTGGCTTTACTCCCCACTTTATTTCCCACCAGGGCATCGTTGAGCAACGTCAGGGATTATTTGAGCCACTCCTGCCCTCTGCCTGAAGGTGGGATTTTTCAAGTGCCCAAATTGTCCTGGAACCCAAGGAAGACACAGCAGAGATCCCTCCCCTCTCCGCAGCTTGGGCAAGGTGGGGCACAACTGTCTTGATCTTAATGGCTTTTTTCAGGAGACAGAGTCTTATCCTAATTTTAAAGAAACATAATACACAAAAAAAGCAGTCCTTGCACTTCTTAGGACTTTGGGAGGCTTTGCTCCCGGGAGTCTCATCTTCATCAGGATCTCAAAGAGAAACTCACAAAGAAAAACATTTGGAGAAACAGATCTGAATCTGGATGCTGAAAGCAGGTTGAAAAGCAGCCAAGCATGAGTTTCCAGGGCGCAGCCCCAGTTGAAGAAGGTCTAGAGAAAGAGCTCGGTGTCTGGACAGGTGGGAAACGCCTGAGGCCGAGTGTTCAGCAAGGGTGCCAGGGCAGGGACGGAGCCCATCAGAGGAAATAAGAAGACACAGCAGAGGGGGGGGGGTTGGGTCAGGGGAGGACAGGAGGAAAGGCCGAGTCTGAGTTTAGGGCCTCCAGGACCCCATGGCCCTTACCAAACAGTCCTAACCCAGGACTTGGCCACAACAAGGACAGCGGGCCCCCAGAGCCATCATGTGCTGAGACCCCGAATTCATAGCACTTTCCCCACTGGGAAGCCCAGAGCCACAGTGTGACCAGGGGAAGGGCACTGCAGTGTCTTGTGGACTCTGGGCTGCCCAGTGGGATCCCAGAGCAGAGGTGGGATCCCAGAGTCTGGAAACCGAAACTGGAAATGGAATCAGAGGGAAGCTGCCCTGCCGGCCCATTGGTCCTCACCTCTGCTTCTCTCTCCAATTTTCTTCATTTCTTCCCCTTGCTATAGATCCACCTCAGTGGCTTCCATGTTACAGTTTAGCTACCCAGAGACTGATTCTAGACTCCTACGTGAGGAATTTTGCTCATTTTGTGATTTGCCTGCTCCTGCTCTAATCAGCTCTGGTGAGGAGTCACGTTGCATTGTTCAAAGCACAGCAGCGTCTATAAAGGGAAGAATGGATGGAGGGATGGATGGGGCTCCAGGAAGACCACCCAATAAAATGCAAGGTGGCTGGGGTCTCCCAAGACAGGCTTGTTCATGGAGAAGCTGCAAAATTAGGTGTGTGTTTTAGCTTAACACATTCTTTGGGGCTATTTTGACAAAGCCTGAGACAGGTTGTCACTGAGCGTATGATTAATGAAAGGTCTGATTAAAAATCAAAGCTCTAAGCTCAACAGAGACAAGCTATTAAATAAAAAGGTGAAATGAGATGCTGACCTCTCTTAGGAATATGACTTCTCAATATCCGTGCTCTTGTTGGCTATGTGAACACATTAAGGAATGAATTTTCTTCATCCACTTCCTTGCTGGGCACCCAGAGACTGGGAACGGCCTGGGGCACTCCTGGGAGAGGGGGGCTGATGCTTCTACTCTCAGTGATGGAAACGGCTGAGGAGTCCGTGGAGGGCCAGGTCACGTGGGGTATGAGGATTTGGAAGAAAGCAATGAGGTAGAGTAAGGAAGAGGAGAGAGTGGCCAAGGTCCTGCACTAGATGACCCGTGTTGGGCCCCAGTATGGCCGAGTCCTGAGCAGGGTCCCCCACTCTGGAGAGTGGTGGGAGGTCTGCATGCAGCTGGGGAAAGAGTAAGAAGAGGAAGTATCAGGAGACCTGACCCCTGTGGCCAGGCTTATCCATGGCACACTGTCCCCAGGCCACCTCTCTGCATGCTGATGGGCAAACCACAGACCCTGACAGGTAGCCATTCATTCAGCCAGTCAGTCACCGGCGAAATAGTATGGATTGGGAGGCGCCTGTGGCTCATATACAGAGGGTGGCGGGTTCAAGCCCGGCCCCAGCAGAACTGCAACAAAAAAATAGTCGGGCGTTGTGGCGGGCGCCTGTAGTCCCAGCTACTCAGGAGGCTGAGGCAAGAGAATCGCCTAAGTCCAGGAGTCAGAGGTGGCTGTGAGCTGTGTGATGCCACAGCACTCTACAGAGGGCAATAAAGTGAGACTCTGTCTCTACAAAAAAAAAAATAGTGTGGATTAATTGTCTGACCTGTATCAAGTTGTGTGCTACAAAGTCTATTCTGGGATGGATTTGGAATAAGAGTCACATAAACCTCAACATTGTCAATACTTAAAGGTAAGTAGGAACCAAGTGGCAGGGAAAGGAAGCAGAGAGGGCCGCTGGTGCCAGGGTGACTCGAGGACAGCTTCACAAAAGAGAAATTTTGAGCCCCATTGTGAGAGATGAGTTTGAAATAATCCAGCCTCCTCCAAGGGGGTGGCTCTGTTACTTCCCATACAGGACACTGGAACCGAGGACATCTCTCTCTCAAAGCTCCCAGGATGGCCCTGTCTGTGTGTCTCTCCCAGTGGCAGACTTGGGTGTGTGCCCAAAGAGCACGGGAAGCCTCTGAGGCCATGCGTCAGGCCCTAGGGCCTGGAAGAAGTATTACGTTTTCTTTCATTTTCTCTGCCTTTTCTGATTACATGTGGCTTTGGGGAGCCGGAGTGATTGCATTGCCATTTTATAGTGGAGAGATTTAGTTTCTAATCAGTTTTAAATGGGAAATGAGCTCTCAAGTATCAGGCTGAGCAGTTCCACAGCATAACTGAGGGGAAAGGAGGCTGCAAAATCATTAAACTCTGTGCTTCCATAAAGAAAATGAACCACAAGAGAAGGGCTGTCCAAAATTACTAGCAGGTAGGAGAGTTTCTGGTCCCTCCAGCCAAATAGAAAAGGAAGCTAACTACAGTCATGTGGGCATAATGGTGTTTTAGTTGGCAAATGACCCCACATATGATGGGGGTCTCATGAGATTATCACAAAGCTCCAAAACCTTTGTGGCCTAGTGATTTGTGTTATAACCTGCTATACGAGTTTGTATCCTGGGAGCACCGGGCCACACTATATAGCCTAGGATATAGTCGGCTATACCATCTAGGGTTGCATAAGTCCACTCTATGAAGTTTGCACAGCAAGCTGCATTGCATATTTCTCAGAATGCATCGACACTGCTAAGTGACACATGACCGGACTTGGGGCAACTGCTAGCAGCTGGACATTTTCACAGGCAGCTGACGCCTGGCTGAACTACAATGCCAGTACAATGACTACTAGATCTTCCAGTGCTTGAATGTTCCCACAAGCTCACCAAATTCAGCTTGCTCTAAACAAAATGTATCAGCCCTTCTAAACCAGTCCCCTGCCACCTACCTACCATGGCCCCCCCAGTCTGCTAGGGGGAAACCCAGGGTTGCTAGTGCTCTAAACAATTCCCTTGCATTCATTCAGTACAACGCTGGTTGCCAAAGCCCTTGGTTTCTACCACCTCGGTTCTTAATGTCATTCTCACTTCTCCATCCTCTCGGCTGGCTCCCAAGTCCAGCACCTCCAGGTTTCCCCTTAAAAGCCTCCTAACTTCTCAGCCCAGCTCTTTTCTAGACAACCCTCTACTTTGGTATTTTACAGTTTTTTAAATTGTGAGATAAATTGTTTTTATATGTTCTCAGCAGCACCTAAGGTAAGAAACAGAATATTGCCCTTTCCTTAGTGTAGGCCATGCAGAGGGCGAGTGAGACAGGCTGATGGAAAGCCAGTCCAAGAGGCCTGCAGTAGGCCACGCACGCAATCCTAGCACTCTGGGAGGCTGAGGTGAGTGGATCCCTTGCATCCACGAGTTCCAGACCAGCCTGAGACAGAATGAGACCCCATCTCTAAAAATAGCCAGGTGTTGTGGTGGGCACCTGTGGTCCCAGCTACTTGGGAGGCTGAGGCAAGAGAATCACTTGAGCCCAAGAGTTTGAGGTGGCTGTGAGCTGAGGGCAACAAGGTGAGATTCTGTCTCAAAAAGAAAAAAAAAAAAAGACTTGCAGGGAATGAATGAGCTTCCAGAGAATCCAGACTGGCTCAAGAAGGGGACTTTTCTTTTATTGAGAGAAACCTCATGGAGAAGTGACTGGCTGAAAGCTGTGCATCCATCCATCCTTCAGCTGGTGGGACCCAGCTGCCCGGTACCTGGAGAAATTGGGGGCCTGGCCCAATGGACAATTGTGCAGCCCCTGCCACCAGGACAGATGGAACCGCCTACCACCTGTCACCTCATTCCTACGTACTAAGCATCCACCATGTCCAGGCAAAATACTAGGGGCTCTCTGCTGCTGGCTCTTACCTTCACAATGTCCCTTTGGGACAGATATAATTGTTCCCACTTTACAGATGAAGAAAAAGAGGCTCCAGGGGATATGAAGCTACTTGCCCAAAGTTTGCTGACTTGTAAATGGCAGAGCCAGGATTCACATCCAAGTTTTGCTCTTTCCTGTGTTATACTGGGTCCTAATGTAACACTAAGTCAATATTTTAAAAGGATACCAAAGAAAAGAGTATTCACAGGTGGCCCCTGTGGCTCAGTGAGTAAGGCGCCAGCCCCATATACCAAGGGTGGAGGGTTCAAACCCCACCCTAGCCAAACTGCAACAATAAATAAATAAATAAATAAATAAATAAAAATTTAAAAATATATATATCCTTAATGTTTAAAAAAAAGAAAAGAAAAGAAAAGAGTATTCACAGTGTTTTACAGACACCTAAGTTTCTTAATGATCAGTGTGATGGTCAAAGTATGTCTTGAAGATGGGCTCCCTTTTTCTAGGCGGGCCGCCAACAATGAAGGTGCCTTCTTGCTTACATCAAAGTATGGCACCGCAGACACTGGAGAGAGAGGCGTGGGGCTGACCTGTGGTTGGGGAATCACACTGGTTTAGAAAAATCTGAGAAGGTAGAGGTGGTGTGGTGTGTTGGTGTGGTATGTGTATGGTATGTGAGTGTGTATGGTGTGTGGGGTATGTGGAGTGGGAAGGTTGTGGGGGTGTGAGTGTGCGTGGTGTGTATGTGTGAGGTTTAGGTGTATGTGGTGTGTGTGTGTGTGATGTGCGATATGTGAGTGTGAGTAAGTGTGTGCGTGTGCATGTAATACATTATAACATGTTTTGGGGGGGCGTACTTCCCACAATTGGGACCAGAGTGTTTGGGAATGGCCTGGACTACTTTTGGAACCAGGCTATCCCTTAGCCAAGGATTACCCTGAAACTCCGGGCCCCATCAGGTGGTCTCAGCGACTCTGAAGTGAGGGAGGGTGCCCAAGTCACAGGGAGAAGTGGCCAGAATCCCCCAAATTGGCCCACCTACCCAGGGGTTCTTTGAAATGCTTGTGGCCATGATATGTAGTGTGAGTTCTGAATGCCGTGGGAACATAGGGCTGCAAACTGAAGGTCTGTGGCCCCCAAGAATCTGTGCCCATTGGCTTCAGCGGATGGAACCCCCAGGACACAGGGCCCTGCCTTCCCAGCAGGACTGGCCTCCAGTCACCCAAGGAAGACAAAGTGGGTCACGGGCTGCTGCTATGTTCCTGGGAAAACAAGACTGGCCTGGATGTAGCAGGATGATCTGTCATCAGTTTTTTGGTGGCTAATAATAAGTCTGAAACCGGAACATTGCCAGTTTTGGAATCTCCTCAGAGGAGACGGCAGAGAGCTGACAGAGCCTCGCCTTCAGTTTAACTGTGGGCAAACGTCCATGGCGCTGTGGCCTACATTCCTTGGCTGTGCAATGAATGTCTAATTACTTGTTTAAAACTGGGCCACAATAATATTTTGAAAGGGGCTTGTGGAATAATGAGATCTCAGAGAACTGAAGAGATCATTGGGTTCGTCCCCCACCTCCAGGTGAGCACGCACACGGTCTGCACACAAGAGGAGAGAATCTCGTTTTGCGCTGCTTCACACTTTGTTGTTGTTGTTGTTGAGACAGAGTCTCACTATGTCACCCTCAGTAGAGTGCCGTGGAGTCACAGCTCACAGCAACCTTAAACTCTTGGCTTAAGAGAATCTCTTGACTCAGCCTCCCAAGTAGCTGGGACTACAGGTGCCCGACACAATGCCTGGCTATTTTTTCCTTGCAGTTGTCATTGTTGTTTAAGCAAGCCCAAGCCAGGTTCGAACCTGCTTGCCTCAGTGTATGTGGCTGGCGCCCTACCCACTGAGCTACAGGTGCTGAGCCGAGATTTCACACTTTTGTTAACGTACATTGATATCAGTTGGCTTGTTAGGACGTTCTTCCCCACACTGTCTCAGTTTCCACATGTCAGGTCCCTGGAAGGGCCCTTCTCTTGACCTTGAGCAGCCCGGGCCCTCTCACTGGGCTGGCGGCGCTGAATTGTACGCACCTGCTGCTGCCCCAGGTGAAGGTCACACCTCCAGGGCAGGAGGGTGACGTCTCCTCTGGACAAAATAGACAACCCTAAGATCTCGGTCAGGACAGAGTGTGTGAGGGCATTGTAGTCACACAGCAGTGGAGGCCACTTGGCTCTCGGGGCTCTAGTTCCTCCTGTGGGGACACAGCTTGCTGACTGGAAGGAAGCACTCTACCTGGACTTTGTAAACAGCAAAGCGCTCTCCCGAGGTGGGTCTGTGCGCTGGAGAGTGCCCAGCAGGGGAGCCCTGTGCCGGCCCACAGGTGATGTCTAGAGGAAATGTGGTCCAGGGGGGCACCAAAGGAGGCAGTGGCTCTGGGGAAGCTGGGCCTCTGCTGGATCACCCCTTTGAAGACAGGCCTGACTCAGAGCAATCAGAATTGATGAGGAATGTCTACTATGCTGCTGTTCAGCTCTCATCACTTGGCCCTCAACATGGAGTCACAGTTAATTCTCAGACTTGAATAAAATAATAAACCTTGTCACAACCCTCAATACTGTGAACAATGGTAGTAAGACAAGGGTCCCTGGTCAGAGGACTGGACCTCCTGGCACACCAGTAGCACTTCACCGGTCAGTCTCAAGTCACTGCCACGGGCAGGCTGTCACCTTCATGCAGTTGCTCCAACCCTTGAGCAGTGCACTGCCCAGCAGAGTGTGTGTGAGAGGTCAGCACGTCCCGTGGCTTCAGACCAGGCACTCAGGAATCATGTCTGGCTTATCCACACAGGTGTCTCATGTCTCTACTTTCTCTCCTCCCACTGACACTACTGCTTAGTGTTTTCCAGAAAGGAGAAAGAAGAAAAATTATTTTCTATTTCCTATGAAGTTTTAGAAAAGATGAAACCTAAAACTTGCCTAAAATGAGGTTTTAGAGTACCCTCTTCATGCTAATTATCCTCCACTTTTGCAGCTGAGCAGATCTGCAGTCTTGGGCTACAGTCTCTATGCACGTGTGCCCCCAGAAGACCGATCCCTGCTGGGCAGAAGGCTCAGAACCCCCAGCTCAGTGTGGACCAGCGTGCCATGGGTACTGGGTGTATCCTCAGACTCACCTCTCAAATTCTTAATGTTATGATGTAATTTTTTTTAGACTGTATCTCTCTCATTCTGTCATCCAGGTAGGGTGCCATAGTGTCCCAGCTCACAGCAACCTCAAACTCCTGAGCTCAAATGATCCTCCGGCCTCAGCCTCCCAAGCAGCTGGGGCTACAGGTAGGAGCTACAGGTGGTTGCTACCATGCCTGGCTAGTTTTTCTATTTAGTAGAAACAGGGTCTCAGTCTTGCTCAGGCTGATCTCAAACTCCTGAACTGAAGCAATCCACCTGCCTCAACCCCCTAGCGTGCTTAGAGGGATTAGACGTGAGCCACTGTGCCCAGCCATAGTGTAATTTTTATAAGATGAGAAGCAATACTGGGAAAGTTAAACTGCCTGTATAGAAATGCTATTTTTTTTATTTCCTCTCATCTGTTTATTAAGAAAAAAATTTTTAAAAAGAAACAAAAAAAGAAAATGCCATGAAGGCTATGTTAACCATTTGATGACAATATTTCAAATTGTATATAAAACCAGCACATTGTACCCCATGATTGCACTAATATGCACAGCTATGATTTAATTAAAAAACTAATTAATTAAAAAATCACTCTGTATCCAAAAAATATGTAGGAGTATTATGTGTCAACTAAAAATAAAAGAAAATTAAAAAAAAAAAAGAATCCACTACCAACCCCCCACAGCTTATGTTTCTGAACAAGCACAGCCTACGTAATAAAGTCCAGAAATGATCATATTAAACTCTGACTAGCTAGTGTCAGGGCAATGTGCCAGGCACATCAGAGGGCATCTCTCATGACCTCTTGAATCACAACATCCGCTGTGTTTGCCTGTGTTTACTCCAGGGTAATTCAGCATTGCATTGTCAGTTTCCATACCAATCCCTTCCACAGTTCCAGAATCAGCTAATAGAGCGTGTAACTGGGCACCATAGGAGCTTTACTTCAGATGAAATAAATATCTAATATAATACTTAAACAATTGTATCCCGGCCTGGAAAATTTACCTTCTGGTTTCACTGCTGGGCCAGGAGTCCTCAGAAGCAGCTGCCACTTCTGCAGTAGTACTGTGATTTCATGAGACTGAATCTCTCGATTTAATTCCCACTTAAACGTCACTTGCTCATAATGCTGGTGACGGTGGAGAGACAATTATCGCGTTTCAACCCACATCAGCTTAGTCACCCCAAGTGATTTATGTGTATAAGTGCATCCACCCTCGTCTCCAAGGGACTACAAGAGGAAGTCTGGATTGACTGCCACGGCGTCTGCTGCTGCCTCAGTCTTCTTGGTTCCTTCGCTCCTCGGTCTAATGAACTGCTCTTAACTCTCTTCCTCCCACTTGGAAACATCCACACTTATGTTCCTTTCATCGTTTCCACCAGAAGCCATACTTCTTTTTCAGAGCAACATTTCTCCCATTTTTGGCCCTAAAGCTTGCATCTTTCGTTAAGATTTAAGAAATAAAAGGTTTCTGGGTTTCATGGAAGTCAGAAGCTAGGTTCTACACTAAATCTTAAGGCCAGTCTGACTTCCAGTTTGGGTTTTACTTAACTACTTCTGTGATTTTGTTAGTGCTCTGCAAAGGTTTTTGTTTTTGTGTTTATTTTGTTTGATTTGGTTTTGAGATAGAGTCTCACTCTGTTGCCCTGGGTAAAGTGCCATGGCATCAGCCTACCTCAGAGCAAACTCAAACGCATGGGCTCAAGTGATGCTCCTGTCTTAGCCTCCCATGTAGCTGGGACTAGAGGCACCCACCACAGTACTTGGCTATTTTTAGAGATGGGGGTCTCGCTCTTGCTCAGGCTGGTCTGGAACTCCTGAGCTCAGGCAATCTACCCACCCAGGCCTCCGAGAGTGCTAGGATTGCAGATGTGAACCACCGGGCCCATACCTGCAGAGGTTTTTGGCCAGGGCTGGGTTTGAACCTACCACCTTCAGCATATGGTGCCAGCGCCCTACTCCTTTGAGCTACAGGCACTGCCTCAGAGGTTTGTTTGTTTTTTTTTTAATACATTAAAACAAGAACCAGAGTATCCCTATACCAAATAGCCAATACCACTAAGGAACCATTTAAAAAGAGTGTACATGAAAATCATTAAACACTTTTAAATATCAAATGAGATTATCTGATCTAACTTTTGTAGGTATGTGGATAAGAGGATATGTAAATGTGTTTCAAATGCTTTCAAATCTCAGTGCCCAGGTCATATCCAGAATCTCTGCAGGTGAGATGGGACCAGCACTTTCTGATGCTCCCCCAGATGATTTCAATGAGTAACTAAGGCCGAGAAAGATTGTTGAATTTAGCAAACTCCTCAAGAGCCAAATCTATGACTGTTTGGTCTTTTTGCCCTTAAAGCACCTAAGTTAGTGACTTGTGTTAACATAATGACTAGATCTTGACCTTCCTATATTTCAGAGAAAAAAAGCATCACAACCAAGAGTTGAGTAACATGTTAAACTGTCAAAAGCACATGGATTCACTGATAGCATCACCTTCCTCTGATGTCTCCAGTGTGCCAGTGAACCTTTTGGATATGCCTCTTTTTTGTACACACATACACACAGAGATGCACACACACTACCTTGTGCTGAGTTCCTCCTCTGTCCCTGAGAATTTGGTATTGGGTTTCTTGGCTTAAGTCATAACCCAATAGAGAAAAATGAAAGCCTTCACCCAGCTGTGCCCTTCATTGATACCAACAAGAAAACCAGGCCTGGTGACTTACGCCTGTTATGCTAACACCCTGGGAAGCCGAAGCACGTAGATCCCTTGAGCTCAGGAGTTCAAAACCAACCTGAGCAGAAGTGAGATCCCATCTCTACTACAAACAGAAAAACTAACTGGGCATCATAGCAGGTGCCTGTACTCCCAGCTAATGGAGAGGCTGAGACAGGAGGATCACTTGAGCCCTGAGGTTGCTGAGGCTGAGAGTTGCTGTGAGCGAGGCTGATGCCCTGGCACTCTACTCAAGGCAATGCAGTGAGACTCTGTCTCAAAAAAAGAAGAGGGGGAGAATTCTGGGAAGATGGCCGACTGGTAGCAACCCTTGGCAGAGGTTCCTGAGCAGAGGAAGAAAAATTGGATGGAATTGGACTCTATGAAGCCAAAGGTGGGGAGCTGAATCAAGAAAGAAGTTCGGCCAGCTGCAACTCCAAGGAAGAGCATTCAGGAAAACAAATTACACATACAAAGCCTATCAACTAGAGGATGGGAGACCAACCCCCCAAGCATGAGGACTGCCACAGGCTATCCGCGAAGGAGCAGGGAACAAAAGACCTCTCATTTTACCCTGCTGGAGAGAGCCACTAAACCCCAGGTCTCTTTCTCCAGGGAGGTCTCACTTATGAACCTAGATACCACCCTGCCAGGCATAAAATTCAACATATATTTTCCCCACAAGTCCAAACTCCCAGTCCACACTTCCCCTTCACATGGCAGTCTGAACTGCCCCCTGCATAGCACAGAGTGTTTGGTCCTGTCATGAGAGATCTGGGCATAGTGGGGACCATCAACCATCAGGAAGGAATCTGTGACTACTGGGGAAGAAAGAGGGTGTGGGAAGAAAGGGATACTCAGCGGGAGGAGAAGCAGTCCCCTGGTTATGACTATGCCCAGCCAGTGGTGGTGTTGACCCTCTGTTCAGGCTGTGTCTGGCGGGATGGGGTGCAGAACCCCCAGCTCTGATGGCACCCATAGTGGGAGAGTGGTTGTCCTGTGTGGACTGAGTTTGGCAGACGGGGCTTGTCCCCAGCCCCTGGTGGAACTGTGAGCAGAGGCTTGCTAGGCATGGACTAAGACCTGAGAGCAAGGGCTTGGTTCCATGATTCCAACAGAACCCATGAGCAGTGGCTTGCTGAGTGTGAACCAAGACCTGAGGGCTAGGGCGTGGTCCCCTATCTCCAGCTGGGCTGGTGAGCAGAGGCTTACCAGGTGAGGACTGAGACCTACGGGCAGGGTGCAGTGCCCTGACTGTAACAGAGCCTGCGAACAGAGGCTTGCCAGGGAGTGGACTGAGACTGGTAGGCAGGGGCATGGTCTCCTGTCTCCAACTGGTCTGGCAAGCAGAGGCTAGCTGGGTGTGGACTGAAACCAGTGGACTGGGGTGTGGCCCCTGGCTCCAACTCAGCCTGTGAGCAGAGAAGCGAACAACAGTGTGGACTGAGTCTTGTGGGCAGAAGTGTGGATCCCTGGCTCCAATTGCACTGTTGGAAACCTTTGAACCCTTCTCTGTTGAGCAGGGTTTGGAACCTGTGTTTGTGGCTGTCCACTCGGGGACATTCTGAGGTGAACCTTCAAAGTTCTATAGTGGAAAAGAACTGAAGGGTGGGGGCTGGGCACTGCAGCTGTCTGTATCTCTTCATCTAATACTGTGACTTCTTAGGATAGGGTTGAGGTTGGCTGATATCAAAATAGAGCTAGCTTGTGCTATCTCATCATGTATGTCCTCAGAGTCTCCAGCCAAAACTCTGAAAGGGACCTTCATAAGGTTGTAGGAGATAAGCCATAATTACAAAGCCTAGCACTTTGGTAAGGGGCTATCTCTACTACCTGGGAACCCCAATTCAATCTCACCCTACCAGTTCTAATAACCAAATGGTGGAAAATAAACATGGTGCAGACCCAACAGAAGAACTCTGGCAGCATGAATAACCAGAGTAGATCAAACTCCCTCCCCCCACCCACAAGAAATGACAAAGGAGATACAACTGAAGATGCTATGCATAGACAAATGGCAGCAATGTCATAAGTCAAATTCAGAACATAGATTGCAAATAAGATAAATAGAATGGAAGAAAAGATAGAAATTGAATTCCAAAGAGTAGTTCTAAAGTTGTCTCAAGAAATTAATGAATTCAAAGCCTAAGTCACCAAAGATATGGACACAATGAGAAAAGAGATAGCAGAGCTCAAGGAAACGAAAAA